>CATIWF010176340.1:0-103336 GCA_949630135.1 Balakata baccata
AATAATTTAAATAAAATTAATTATTTATTGATTTATATATCTAAAATTAATTAATATGTAATTAATGGTCAATATAATTAATTAACTAATTAAGTATAATTAATATTATTAATTTATTGTATAACTATATTTAATAAAATAAATATATTTCTTAATATAATTATCATAAAATTTAAGTTTATTAATATAAAAATTAAAAATATAATTAATTTGATGAATTTAATTTCGCAATATAAAATATAAAATTAAATTAATATAATTAATTATATTTAATAATATAAATATAATTATTAATATAACTAAAGTTCATTAATTAGAAAATTTAATAATATAATTAGTTTTATTAACTTAATAATAATTCATTAACAACAATAACATAACATACTATATATATATAACAATAACAATAATAATAATAATAATTAATTTATAACAATAAAATTCAATCCTTTAACAATAAAATTCAATTTAATATTTTAATTATTAATATTAAATATAATATATTAAAATATTAATTGAGTTCTATAAATTAAAATTAATGTTAATTATAAAAATAAAATATATTTAAAATTTTAGTGATGTGGCGGGAAATCTGCAGTTTGTGATTTGATGCTCTAACTTTCAGCTTGTCTCATAGTTATGACTTTTTTTTTTATGGAATTAAATGCATTAACGCCCGCCCAAGTCAATGACGCTTGCCTTTAGTAAGTTTTGTCTTAAATTCCCAACATATTTAACATTTCCTACCATTCGGTATTGATAGGGGTGAAATTTTGATGTTCTCGCACAATATTTAATTAAAAGCAATCTATTTTGTTAGAGAAACGTATAGGTGATATTGATGAAGAATATTTTAATATCAACATAAATTTTTATATTCTTGTTATATATATATTAAGATTTTTTTTATTTGAAAAAAAAAAGCTACTACAGTGAACTATTTAAACTATTAATGTTTTTTTCTTTTTTTTAAAAAAAAAAAAAAAAAAATCTCATCGTTACATTAAAAAGAGATTATTATTTTGAGACAAACAAGCACGTACTATATATAAAAGAAGAGTATGATATAATTAATCTCAATAAAATTATAGTTTACCATCCAGGATACGGAATAATAAAGATATGGTGGGGTAAGAAAAGACAATCGCCCTAAAATCCAAATCTTATGGATAGGAGACAAATTGTACAAATCTTATTTAATGACATTAAATTATTTCCTAATTACATAATTTACATTCCATGCCGCAGTTAGATTCTTCATTCTAACTACAATCTATTACCAAGTTATGCCTAGTAAAAGATGTTTTTTATATGAAAAAATTGGATTGTAATGTTCATAAAAATGGGAAAAATGATATTCCAAAAAAAAAAATTAACAGAATAAAATTTTCAAGCTTTTATATTCTTTCCTTGAGTTTGTATCAAAAGTTAATAATAATGTTTAGGAAAATTTTATTTGGCTCGAAACAATATTTAATTAATATTTTAAGCCCAGGGAAATAATCGAATAATCATTCTCTTAAAACATAATTTTTAAAATAAATAAATATATATATATATATATATATAACCCACATTCAACTTAGAAATACAGTTAGGTGGTTTTAAAGGCCAATGAAACATGTTAGTTAGCAAGTGTAAATAAATTAGGAATTCATACTGGCCTGGCCTGGCCTGGCCTGACCTCCACTAAAGTACACTCTTTGATTGGGGGATATTTCTTACTATTTACATTTTTAGCGTGATTTTTAACAAAATTTTGAATTTAGTGTAACTTTAAATCTATTTTCAATTTTAGAATAATTTTTAGTGAAATAGCGAAAATACTTTTTAGTGTAACTTCAAATCTATTTCCAATTTTGGAATAATTTTTAGTGTGTTGGCAAGAATACTCTTTGGTGCGTGACGCACCCAAATTCAGTGCGCCTCTTCTGAAATTTTTTTTTAATTTATTAATGAAATATTTTTTACTTGATAAAAAAAAATTATAATAATAAATTTTTTTTGTCGATAGATAATAATTAATTTTTATTTTTTAATAAAAAATTCAATGCGCCACTTCATTAAAAGTTTATTTCTTTTATTTTTTTAAATTTATTCATTATGAAATAGTTTTTTATCTGAAAAGGAAAAATTAATAATAATTAACTTTGTAGAAAAAAAATTATAGACAGTGTGCCACTTGAACCGGTGCACCATTCAGTGCGCCAGTCAAACTCCTGCACCGCTCAATGCTCTAATCAAACAAGCGCACGACACTATTTTCTTCACCGAACTCTTAATTTTTTTTAAAAACTACACTAAAAATGGAAATATTTTTTCCCTTCGATGGTATGCTTAAAACCACTAAACTAGACTAAACAATGCATATACTTACTTTTACGTTTAATCCAATCCCTCCATTTAACTAAGCTCTAACAATTTTCTTCCCCAAAACAACAAACATTAATGTACTTAAGCTGTTATGGTTGTCAATAGCAGCCTTCCCATTGAATTCAAATATTACACTAATTCCTCTAGAAGAGTACACTAATCGCGTAGGAAAAAGCTTAGGGACGACAGCACAACACATTAAAATACTACTAATTGCTCAAAGTCCCAATTTGTATTTCTTTTCTAACATGTCATTTGACCTCCAAACAAATACACTAATTAAGAGCGAGAAATTTTCTTAAAGACTCAGTCTATTATATTATTTATAAACTAATACAATCACATAGTGACATATATTTAATTGTTTTATTATTATTATTTGATGTGAATACAACATGTATATATTTTACTTTGTGATTATATTAGTTTATAAATAATATAGTAGACTGAATTTATCTGACTACTTGATTTCCTTAAACCATATAATGTAGTATAACGCATGTATCTCTAGTATCTACGCCATACATTCTACTATAAATATTATAGATATTTTCATCTGAAACAAAATTGTAAAAATATGACATTAGATTGATACAAAACAAAAATTTGGTACCATTATGAAATAAACTTGTAAAACTATAGTACTAAATTAATATAAAATAAAGATTTAGTACCATTTTGATACAAATGACAGTTTTCGTAAAAAAATTATTTTACCTATGCTAATTTGATGGCATAACATCAATCGAATATAAAAGAAAACTGCTAGTTATTAAATTTCATAGTCTAAACTTATACGCCAACGTGTTTGTTTCATCATGACAACACATGCCCTAACCTAAACCTTCATGGAGCATCATTTCACAACAGCTCCGTTTATGGCTACTCCCTTCATACACCACAAAATGAAAAGAAAACAACTTCCCAACATCTATAAATTTTTTTAATTACATAATATATATATATATATAGGCAAAATGGAGAGCAGCATAAAAACAAAAAAGGTCAAAAAAACAAAGATGTAGTCTAGGAATGAGAGTACATTATGGGATGTTGCTCCTCAGCTACAGATCCAGGTTTTAGAGCCGACTGTGGAGAAGTTTCATTGGGATTCATACCTTCATCAGTTGGAGGCAAGCACCTCTTCGAGAAAAATTTGGATATACTTTGCATCCTTCGTCCACCCTTCACTGCTTCATGACAAAACCAGACTCTCAATGTTCAAGCAATACCAGTACATGAGCAGATAACTAGTTGAAATTTCCTAACATGGAATACCTGGTGATATTGATATGCCAACTTCATCCAGAATTTCTTTCTTCACCTGCAGTATAATAACAAGCCTTCAGAACTTTCATTCGTCTTTCCATGAACCTAATCGTTATGATTTTGTTCATGTTTGGTATAATCAGTAAGATGATTGATCATAACTAATTGACTTCAACCAATGGAGCAACTCATCCAAGGTCTAAAACAAATGAGCAGCTAAAGCTACAAAAAACCAAACACTCTTTTTTTTTTAAAAAAAAAAAAAGAAAAAACAAAACAAAGAAACACATTGGTATAGAGCCCTAAAAGTTATATCTCAATATTGAACAGGGTCTATCTACCAAAGGAACCCTCAGCCTAGTAAACTCAAAGCAAAAGAGGGCTGTAAATTGAGGGAGAGCCTTATTTTTACTGCAGCAATGACATCTTCAATAGCCAACTAACCTGCCAACGGTTGTCTACAAAAGAGGATATTTCACGAATTCTACTTCTTAATTGAGACTTTGGCACAGTAGGGAACTTTTGTTGCAAGGACTCAACCATTTTATTGATACTGTGCGAGCAAGATTGGATAGTAGAAACCTGTCATCAAGATTGCGGTCAGCAGTTAAACATGAGATGCAGTCGTAATAAAATAAAGGGCATAAGATAAGCATTTCTCAAACTTATGTTATTTCCCTCAATAACCAGGGCTGCTATAAATCCTCAAGTGGTTGACATTTTTTACCTCGGAATAAGATCAACTTACAATTACAGGCATATCTGATTCTTGTAGAGTTGTGATAGTTGAGATTTGTATGTTGTTGGTATTGCCACTCAAAAAGCAAGTATCTTGATCTTCTGCTTGTCTGTTGACCATTGACATCTCCAGATGTAGCCCACCAGGGAAAGTACGCATGCTAAGAGCTTCCAAACATGTCTTTTCCAATTTAGAAGTACCTGTTATATCCTCTGCCTCCAACAAGAGGGCCTTCTCGTGCATTAAATTCAATACAATTAAAGGCTGATTTTTCCGAAGGGCATTTTCTATTAAATTGTTTAGACATTTTTGCTGTTGAAGCAATTTACAAAACTCCTCATTCGCCAAATCTCCGTTGCAAATAAATGAACCCCTGGCCTCCTCAACTGAGAGGTCGATTTCCATTCTGTCAACTTGAACCCCCTGAATGGAAAAGGCAAGCAAGATTTTGTAATAAAACCTTTTGATCTATAGATGTGTAAACTGACAGATAGTTGTACTCAGTGACCTTCGTGGATTTCTAAACTTATATACATCAAAAACCTGAATCTTAAATGGCACAAAACCACACAGTTTTACGCGAATTGGTGCCGAGAAAATATAAATTTACAATAAAACTGCATAAAGAGCGTCAAGGCTAACAAAAACAAGCTTGTGTTTTGGAGGTAGAGAGGAAAAGAACATGAGTCTTCATGAGTACAAATCGCAATATGATCCAAGTATGAAGAATAAAAGGCAATAATTCAATGATGCTAACATTAGTACCCAGAGAAAAAATGATAATACTGAGTCCAGAAAATAACACATATCTCTCATGAAAACATTCCACAATAAAGTGCAGATTCAGAATTCACGAGGCTCTTGTTTCTTACCTCATTTTCGGAGAGATACCCATCAGGCACAAAAAAGCCATCTTCGTTTTCTTCTTCTTCATCTTTTGAACATCCTTCCTCTAAACATTGTTCTTCATCATCCTTATCACAATCTGAGAGGCTTTCGCCAGGATCCTCCTGTAAAATTAATGAATGGAAATGCCATTTATGATACCTTAAATTAATATGCTGTAAACTTTGATTTAAAGAAAACTCAAGACCACCTCTTCCCATTCTTCATCACTATCCACATCATAATCCAATTCCGGGTCCTTTCTTAAAGGGTGGCGTGGTCCCACAACATGACTGATAAAATCAACACACCATAAAATCAGTTCCATATCCAATTTAGAGAAATCAAACTTCAAAGGCAATATCTTGATAAATGAGACTCACCAAGAAAGAAATATTACTCTAATTTAAAGACATTATCCAAAACTACGTGGACGGTGTTATTAAAAATACAACATGCGGTTAGAACAACTGTCAACTTGTGCCCAAGCATGAGGTGCAAAGACTTAGATTAAAGGTTAAAGCGGTGAGCAAGGAAAAAATAGTTCACAGATTCGCCAACCGCCTCAGACAAAAAAAAAAAAAGGAACATCACTCCTCGCTCGGCACCTATTATTAGTAAAAGTTTGATCAAGGATCACAAAACAAAATGATATAGTAATGTAGAACGTAGTAAAAATGAAAAGGAATTCAACTTTGTTAAAAAAAAAAAAAGCATATGATTTATGCATTTGGTGCAATTCCTTAAAACAATTTTACATTCAGAACAAAGGGCATTTAGCCATGGGTGCTTAGACTGTAAGAATGTTGGTCAGACACTTTGAAGAATGCAACACATCCTTTAACTCCAGAATGTATACATACATGACTCTATCTGTGAATGGGAGGCAACTTAATAGTGCATATGCATCAAGGCATAAATATTATACATGACCAACAGACAAAACATATTAAAGACTAGTCCTGTTTCTTCAATTGCACAGAAACACATTATATTTCAAACATAAGAAAACCTCCACTACACTTCCCAAATTAATCTCAGTTGCACTCATTGTAGCATACAAGGAGATCACAGTGAAAAGGACTTCACCTTTTCTTAGGCCAAATGCCATAAAATGCAGGTCTGTGACTCTTATCAAACTGCAACAGCTGCTTTCTCCTTTGGCACTTTTTAGCATCTGAACTCTCTGAACTACTTGCGCATGATCTATCATCAGAAGACTGCTCACCCCATCCTCTTACAAGTTTCTCTACATTCAAGTCATCATCCTGAGCAAGTTCCTTGTTTGCAGTTAGCTTGAGTTCCTTGAATAATTTGGTCTTAGGCTTCCGGCGAATGCCCCAATGCTGTTTTCCATTTGATCGAATAGTATGACCTAGATTATTCCACGAAGATAAGTGCAACCTGCAAAGCACATTTTTTTTAATCATGAAATCAAGGCACCGAATGCCCAGGAAGTTTAAGTCAATTTGGGGGAAAACGTGGTGTTGGGTGCCCAAGAGCATGGAACCTACTTGCGCATATCTTCAAAGCTAATATCATCATTTGTTAAAAGAGTACAGTCCATTGCTAGAGTAACTGCCTTAGGCAACTCACTCGACCGGCTTGATAATTTGGATGTGGTTGCTTTAGATGAAGTCTCATCACTTTGGCATGGTGAATTAGATTTGCTTCTCTTAAGAAAGCGTTCCATGATCGAAGCTTGCTTCTGTACAGCAATTCGCTTTTTCAGTTCGGCTTCCTCCTTCCCTTTACATCGTTCTTTCTCAACTTCCTCTTGCTGCTTTCTTAGCTGCCTCCTCAATTCGGACTCTTCTTTTTTATGACGCTTCTCATCTTTTTCTGCCTCTTCCAGCAACCGCTTTTGCTCTTTTTCCTAAAACAAATAAATAAATTAAAGTGATATAAGTATTGTTGTGAGGAAAACTTTCACAAATCCAGAAATAATGGATTAGTTAGTTCATGATATGTAAACAGGACCATATCACACAAAATTGGCACTCAAGTATTTTTGCCTTGTGATATTATGCATCCAGATACCCACATGATCAACACTTAGCACAATAACAATTAAGATTTCTAAAATCCAATCTGCTCCTACAAGCACAAATCAGGACAGTACTTCTGCAATCACTTTTTTCTTTTAACTTTTCGGACATGCTGAACTGTAGTATACAAACTAAAGAGCATTTTCTTGTCATCACAGAGACAAGGAATGGACACAGCAACACCACTGAAATGCACATACTGCTTGCTTTTTTTCTTTCTTTTTCTCCTTTTCAACTTCTCGTTTAGTTTTCTCAAGTTCCTTGATGAGCATCTTTTGTTCTCGTTTTGCTTCCTTGTCAGCCCTGTAACAATAACTATTAATTTAGTATAAAGAAAAATTGAATAGAACCAAGTTAGGTACATACATCTCTGAATTATTCTTCTGTAGCATGCTATCTACTAATGAACGGATTTCTGCCACTTTTAACACTTTACTAAGCTTTTCTGATGCTTTCATCAAATCAACTTTGTAACCCTGATCACTCTCCGACTTTTGTAATGCAGATGTCATCACTGAAATAAGCCAAACATCACCAAATAATCAAACATCAAGTATCTATAGGATCTCAGTGCAGAAATAATGATATGTACCACAGCAACCAATACACTACAACAGGTGCTACACTTTTTTTTTTTTTGCAATAAAACACTTACCAGAATTAAGCTAATAAAAATAAACAACATATTTGGTAAGATATGCATCCAAACTTTTTCAATTGTAAGATATAATGACATTATTTTACTAGGATTAAGAAAGAGGGACAAGAAGAAGAATCAACTCAAATTAAGCTGATTCCAACTTTACAGACCAAATTGCTCAACTGGCTGCTACACCTGGTCAACTAGGCATCTGGCATCGGCTGCTTCTCCAGAGGCAGGTAGTTACGATAAGATAACATAAAAAGAATCAGATGTAAATGTGCTTTACCAGTATTTTAAAATGATAGTTATATCTCCTATTAACTAAAAAAGCTAGACCACTTTGAGCCCTTCATTCTTGTACCTAGAAAAGTCATTAAAATGTACACCCTCACTGGTAAAGAAAACATGTATCTAAAGCCCAACCTGCACATCTGAACACATGTATGATGGAATCTGCTCAACAAACAAACAACTGAAAGGAACTTATGTTTACCAAGAACTTATGTATAAGCTGACAAAAAAATGAAGTAGCAATATTAATAAATCTGATGCAACATGTGCCTACCAGAAACAGCGCTAATTCTCTCATGAATCTTCTTCCGACATATGCGCCGAATTTTCAGTACACCATGCAAAAATTTAGGGACCAGCTTTAGGTCTCTCGTCTGCAATAAAAACAACAACAACGACAACAATAATAATAATAATAATAATTAATATTTAGATGGCTGGTCATCAAGATGAAATGCAACTATGAAACATAACAGATGAGAAACGTTGATAATTAAAATAATAATAAGAATGTCCTTCACATACCAAATCAATAACGCCCATTCTACAGGAAGAATGCAACACGACAGCAAGTTATGAATAATAAACAAACTCACAGTCTAGAAACTAGAAAGCCAAGAAGATTGATGGAAAAACTTCAATAAAAAAATACCACATAAAACCATTAAGTAAGCAATAAATAGAGGATAAAACCATCATGTATTATTGCCAAAAATGTAAAAACAAGCTTAAACATTCATTGCCAAGGAAAAGGCATTCCTTAAACGAAAGATAACCATACAAATACCATACATATCATAAAAGCGCAATAAATACAAGTCTAACAAAAATATCAAATCAGATTAAATGCAACGCATACCAAAATTCTAATAGTTAAATTGAAGTAAATTTCAAAAAACATTAATGACTGACTAACTCGTAGATAAACACATTGCTGAAATAATAGAATGTCAACTCAAATCTACTGAAAGCCAACAAAGTGAATGGCGGTAAAAAAAAAAAAAGAAACCATTACCTCCCAGCACCAGAGACAAGCCTGAGTCTCATCCTCCAGAACATCAGCATGCACATTGGGCAATCCGTACGACATTCTCTGTCCCACGAATAACACCGCACTCTTCACCATCGCTAATGTAACATTTTCAGTGTCCTTTAGTCTCTCCTTCGCCGATTTCTCATGTATCTCCTTAACTAATTTCGATAGAGCCAACTGGCTCTCCTCCATCAACAATCCCACCATCCCATTAAGGGTGTTACACTCATTTCCACCTAAATTAGCACCAAAGCCAAACCCTGGTTTCTGATCCATGATCTCTTTGTAATACCCAAAAAGCCCCTTGAGTTCATTTGTCATATCTTCAATCTGGGCTGCCTTTTGTTCACTTGTCAAGTTGTAGCACACTAAAGCTGATGCTCGCTTTCGCTTGAGGGTTTTGTTGGGTTGACCTTGGGAGCTGATTCCGGTATCAGCATCGACATCGATTACTATCTTCGACGGGTCCGCCATTTGCAAAAATCAAACCCTAATCGAAGAATGTACAGAAGAAAGCAAAAGTAACCACAACTTTGTGAATTAAGGGAAGATTGTGGTAACATAAAATCTAAATTCTCAAGGAATAAACCTCATTTCCTGATTTCTGACTCTGAATTTCTGTACTTCCAGTGCCATATTTCTTTTAGATTTCTTTTTTCTTTATCATTCTTGATTAAATAAATAAGTGATTATTAAAAAATATATTTTTTGTTCCCGCGTTTTTTCCCGCCGAATATATCCAAACAGGGTTTTGGCTCCTAAGCAATTGGATGAATGCTGCCTTCGCGCTTTTTCCATTTCCCTTAGTTGTGTTCTTGTATTTGGATGCGCCGGATTGTTATATAACATGTATCCATGACCATGTAGGAATACGTATCAAAAATTTATTATACAATTTTATTACTACAGTTTAATGTGGAAAGTTGGGATTGTTATATTATGGAACTTTGTCCATTTAGCATTGTGTACGAAGCATTTTTTACACGTTATGATAAGCCGTAATAATTTTATAAATAAAATAAATTTATATATAAATTATTTGAAATTATTATTAGAATATTTTAAAATCAAATTTTGAATTTTTTTATTTAATTGATTGATTTTTTTAATTTTTTAGAAAAAAATATCTATTTACCTGTTTGTACTAAAAACAGTTTTCAAAAAAATTAAAAATACTTATTATTTTATTAAAAAATATTTATTTTTTATAAAATTATAGATTTATTGCGAATAAATTAAATATTCATTAATTTATCAATAAATATTAATTTTTTGTAAATCATTGATTTATTATCAGTAAATTATAGCTTATAAATTATAAATTCGTTTGTTATAAAATTGTAAGTCTATTAGCAATAAAGTAAATATTCAATGTTTTATTGATAAATGTTCACTTGTTATCAAACTGTATATTTGCTATAAATAAAGTAAATGTTAAATATTTATTAATTTATTAGTAAATATTCATTTTATTTATTTATATATTTAATTTAATTGACTTTTTTTATCTATAATTATGAATTTATTGAATTATCTTTAATAATATGCATTATATATTCAATTTAATCAATATTATATTTTTTAATTATTTTTAATCCATAATATAATTTATAACTAATAAATAATTAGTAATAAATTAATGAACTTTTATTTTATTTATAATAAATATCTAATAAATATTTTTCAATAAATTAATAGACTTTTCTCAATAAACGGATGATAAATATTTATAAAATTATTACCGTATATTTAATATTTGTATAAATTAGTCTTATTTGTAAAATTGTCACTACCTTTTATACATATACTGAATCATTGGTCTATAATACTTCACAAACTATAATCTAGCATATAATTTGCAAGAAAGTCGACTCTTACTTAATTGTATAATTGAATCGTTTTATTTTCATTTTCTTTATTTTCTCTAGCTATTATTTAATAATTATTTGTTATCAATATATTTTTTTTATTGGGAATCACATGTAATTTAGTTAGTTGAAAATTTTATGAGTCTTTCAAGTAATACATGTTCAAGTTCTGCCTTTCCTTTTATCCAACTTGCAATTGATCATAAAATATATATTTTTTTAGTGTAGATGATATGTCATATGTCTATTCCAATTTAATCATAAAATTTTGAGTTATAACTCTAATTATACAGCTATCTTAAAATATATAAGATAGTTTTATAATATTCTTAAAGTTTTATCCGGTATAAGTAAAAAATAATTTTAATGTATGATTTTAATTAACCAACTGAGAATACTAGTGATACGATCAATAAAATATAACTTTTGAGTTTGAAAAAAAAATATCTCATTGCTATTTCAGCTTCTCCTCTATGCTTGTTAGATATTTCATAAAATTCTTATAGGTTATGTTTGAATTGAAATATTTTAAATGTGTTATTTTGAATAATTCATAGATTTATATTAAATTAATTATTTTAATATTTAAAAAATATCAAAATATGTAAATTTTGGAAAATCACTCATCAACTACAATTATTTATTTTTAAATGATTTGATTTCTTACCTTATATAATTAGGAAGTCTAAAATCTACTATTTTTTTTTATCAATAAGGGATTGTGTTGTTAATTTTTTTTATTTAAAAATTGTCAATCCTAAAAAAAAGTAAAAATGATATTTTTAATTTCAAGTAATTACTTTATTATTATTATTATGCTAATATACATTAAATTATTAATAATAAATAACTTTTAGTTTATAGCAATTTAATTAGATATTTTAATGTATAATAATTTTCCGTATTAATAATGAGATGTTATGTTATAAAGTTTAACTTATCATATATTAAAATTTTTTTTTAACTCTTAAAGAAATGAAGTTTATTTCTTTTCAAAATTTAAGCATAGTAAAATTAATTATAAATGCTTAATTAATAATAAATTTTTAAAAGGATAATTGCCTTTTTTTTTTTTAAACTCCCCCAAACCCTAGCATTATTTTCTCTTTTTTTTTTCTCTAACTCCATATTTTTTAAGTAAGGAAATGTGATTTTTCACCAGTGTTGTCTTTTTAGCTATTTATATATAAAATAAATGGTTATTTCATGTAGAGTTTTTTTTATCTTGATTTTTGTGATTTTATCTACTTGCTGTGGCGTTTGTTTAAATTGTCTTATTGTTGTGTTTTTGTATGTGGATAATTTAGACAGATAAAACATATTTGATCCAACAAATATAATAAATTATATTATAGTCGTCAGTATGTTACATAACTGAAATAATAAGTATTTTAGTTACTATATTATTATAAAATTTATAAAGTTTAAGCTAATTTATTATACTATTAACTTAGATACTGTGAATTTTTTATTGTTTCATCATTTATGATTTTTAGCGGATTCACATCTATTTATATTAATGTATTGCTATAATTTGAATCAATTAAATTATTTTCTTTTAAAAAAAAATTTCAATATTTAATAAATGGTATAATTGAAAATTAATTGTTAAATATATAAATTGTAATTCGTGAACCAAATATAATTTTAATTACATCATCAATCCATAAAATTTATAGTTAAACCAAAAAATAAAATTATGAGAATTAAAATATTTCAGTCTGTATATTTAAAATTTATATATTTTAATGGTACCCTAAGATATTTTATTATTTATTTTGTATTGCTATTTTTTTCAATCCCAAAATTTAACATATCGGATAATAAAATTATGTGAAATTGTTTATTGCTAAATAAATCTATTGGCAACACTTGAAACTGGAGAATTTTTTTTTTTTTTATGGAAAACATATAGAAAATATATTGTTTTGAGAGTTTTATGTTGAATTGCTATTGCATTTAAGAATTATTTTTACAGAAAATTACTATATACTCATTAGGTTTATAATAGTATAATAGTAGTCTCATAATATTTAAAAACTAATATCTGTTTTACTATATTATATTAATACTCTTAGGTATTTGTTATAAAAATGTTATATTATAATAAAATGATAAAAAAATTATTATTTTTCTTTTAAATTTGACCTATTCTACTAGTATTTTGTGAGGTTTAACCTATTTTATTAGTGTTAATGAGCAAAGAGAATAAGTTTTTTTTTTTTTGATAAAAGGTAAATATTTTAAAATTTAACAAATTGACTATATAATTTAATAAAAATAAAATAAATAGACAAAATAATATAATTTTTAAATTTTAAATAAATGCTAACATAATATACCAAATTTTAGCAGATAAAATATATTTTTTTGTTATTTTTATTATACATGTTTATTATTTTACATACATAAAACAACGTAATAAATAACCGAAATTTCAAAATATTTATCCAAGATATTGAAAATAAATGACTGTTTAAATAAACTGCATACTAATTCAATGGTCTGTAAGTTGACGTACCAGAGTCAGATCCTTATTACTTTCATATCGATTGATTAATGATAGTTTTAAGGCCAATTTAGGATTAGATTTTGGAAAAACATTTTTCAAAAATAATTTATATTTTAAAATTACTGTTAATTGAAACATATAAATAAATATAGTTTTTTTTTTAAATCAAAATTTATAAAAAATTTAAAAAAATTAGATAATTAAATAAAAAATTCAAAATCAAACTCTTATTACCCACAAAGCAGTCTGAAAAACTACTCCGTGCGAATCGAAGGCAATTTTAATTGTTAAACAATAAATATACAGCTCTGAACTCTGGAAAAAAAAGTTTTCGATTACTATACCAAAAATGCAAGCATCTTTCTTGTGTAGAAATGGGAGAGAAGAGTTCTTGTGATGGAATTACTACCGTAGATGTCGATTGTGAAGTTTCAGGTGCGTGAACTCATTCTCCCCATCGTTTTCTTTTTCCTTTATGTTCTTTGGGTGGGAAGCTCTAAGGTCTTCGATTTTTATTTTGTGTATTTGATAAGAATCTGAATTTTTACTACCAAAGATTTGTGTTATCAATTATTTTCTATGGGTGATTGTATTTGGCTGTCAAGTTTGCTGTCAGAATACGAACACCTAACTGGAAACTGAAACTGGTGGAGAATGGCATACCCATTTTGGAGAATAGCACGTGTTGGTCTATTTTGAAACTAAAAATTGGGCGCCCGTGAAACCAAGGCTGCTTAAAAACAGATCATTGTTTTCTCTTACATTTGGAAGCATTCTCCATAACTGATATTCTGACAAATTTTGCATCTTCATGTCAATATCTTTATGGGGAAACGGCGATCTATATGTTTTTGGTTTATTAGTTTTGGGCTAAGTCTCATGCTTTGATTTTGAAAGTGATTATGCTTCAGTATTGGGGTCTTCGCGTACTATACTCACACTTCTCGAGTTGTTGGAAGTCTCAATGTCATTATGCCAACTAAAAGCAAGATTTCTATCCGGAAAAGATTTATTATGTTTTATAGGGAATAATATGATGATAGTTTGGAAGCTCAATAGGTTTACCTGGTTTATTATGGAATTGGTAAAATTCCGTGAATTTCATAGTTGATTACGAATAGAGAAATTGATGGATCATTTTGCTATGATATGATTTCATAGACTTTGGGAAGCCTTCCAAACGTTATGCACGAAGAAAGAGGGCTGTAAAACAAGAGGCTGAAGGGATAGAAAGCTTGACATTATTATCTCCACGTTCTGCAGAAGCCATTCCTTACAGTCGGAGATCGAGGACAAGAACGAAGGGCAAGTCTATCTCCAAAGCAATGCTAGACAGTTCAGCATTTGACTTCCATTTTAAGTAAGCTGTCGTCCTTATCAATTTGCTGATTGGGGCTAGCATCGTTTTAAAGAAATTTGTTGACATTTCACTATGTTTTTGAATCTCTCTTTGAAATGTGTAGAAACTTGTGGAGAAACTTCCCAGAAGATAGGATAATGTGCTTCACATACTTCGACTGCCTATGGTTTTCAGCATACATGACCTCAACCTGCAAAGAAAATATGCTGTCTTGGATCAAGGATAAGCACATCTTTACAAAGACATATGTTATTGTTCCTATCGTTTGCTGGTCTATTTTTTTTCCTTTGACAACTTGATATCTTCGTGTTACTGCATGAGATTTTGATGTTTTGGATGTTATTTCTTTAGGAGTCACTGGAACCTCTTGATCTTTTGCAACTTTGGTGAGAGTTTGGAATCAGAGAATAGTGCTCCATGTATGCTATTGCTTGATTCACTTCAGATGGCAGGCCCTAAGCGGCTTGAACCAGCAATAAGAAAGTACAGATTTTCTTTCCACAGATTGCTTTTTAGTTTCAATATCACTGTCAAATTGAGAACTTATGCTTCTTTTATCCCCAGGTTTATATTAGACATTTTCAGATTAGAGGGAAGGGCTGAAAGTAAGCAGTCAATTTCTCAAATTCCATTATTGGTGCCAGAGGTAACAAGTTGAGGTCTTAAAGGCTTTCTCTATATAGAGTCTTGGATGTTTATTTACCGATATTCTTTTTGAAATCATTTTAGGTACCACAACAGAGAAATGGTGAAGAGTGTGGTAACTATGTTCTCTATTTCATAGATTTGTTCGTGCGCAATGCTCCCGGAGAGTTTAGCTTGAAGAAATACCCTTATTTTGTAGGCTTTTTATGTTGATGTCATGTTTATTCCTTGAAGGATGGATATTTATCTTTTCCCTTGTTTAAACTGCAGATGACAAAAGAGTGGTTCAATCTAGAAGGCCTGGATGGCTTTCGCAAGAAACTGAAGCTCCCTCAACAGTGATTGACTGAATTATGCGACACTTGGTGGACATTCATAAAGGGAGGATTTGCTTTTACTGTTGTTGTATTACATGTAAAGGGTACAACTGTATGGGTTAAAAGGAAAATCTGTCTCGTTTGTTGTTTTCAGGTCCCCTAACTGCTAACTGATAATTATTTATGGTTAATTGTAAAGCAACCAAATAGAAGAATGGATAATCAAATGGATTTAAATTCATCTGATTGTGAGATACCTTTGGGATTTTGGGGCGATGAATGCATGAAGGGTTTTTGGCCAGTAGAATTTTGTAAATTCCCATGGTTGACACCCTGTCATTGGGTGGATTAGGTAACTTTCCTGGCCGTGTAAAAATGTGCACAGGTCTAGCTTTGGCTGTAGGGAACCCAAATGAAGCGTGTTGTTATTCCTGTTTTTGAGTTGTGATTTTGCATTTCCTCAACTCAAATGGTTTGCTAATTCTTTCTGTATGATACAATCATATTTATGGCTACGTGAACTGGCATATACAGCGCTTATAAGAACTAAATTTGGTGAATACTTCATCTCTAATATGTTGGATCCCATTCCCATCCCATGAATAATGAGACTTTTATATTAGGAAATTTTACGGAAAAGCCAAAAAATGCTAAAATATTTGCATAGTTGCCAACTAAAAGATTTTTTCAAATTTACTGAAAATTAATTTCTAAAATTATAGAAACACTACTCTCAGACATACCATTACTTTCTCACAGCTCAAATAAAAGTCATTTGACTCAACAAAAAGAAAACCAACACTACAATATGAAGAAGATGAAAAGTCTTTTTCTTCTAGAAATGTTATGTCTTTTAAAATTTTTTTGTAGTGGATTAAAATGGCTTTTCATCTTCTTCATTTTATTCTCAAAATGACTTAGGCGTATTTTAATCCATTGCAATTCAACAAATGACTTTTCAACTTTTTCAATTTATTCAACAAATGGCTTTTCACAAGACAACTGGCTTATCATTTAATAAAAATTTCCTGTAGTGGATTAACTCAATTTGTTGAAGAAAGAATTCTCATGCCGCCACTAAAACACCTCAACCAACTTCACTTCTTCTCCAACGTGATTTTTTTTTTACTTGCTTTTCTTTCTTCTTCATTTCCATTTTTTTATAGTTTATATATGCTTTGATGAGTGGTCTTTATCTCTTAGTTTTTTTTTCTCTTTTCTTCAAAATACAAAAGTCACCTCATTCGGTGTATATACAGTATATTTTAGGAATACTTTTGGAATTCCTTGAATATATTTTGGACATTTCTTGAAAAATCCTTAGTTATACTTAGTATATACTTTAGAAATTCATTGACAATTCTTTTGAAACACCTAAGGTATATCTTAGAAATATTTTAGGTATATCTTGAAAATATCTTGAATTCCCTGTAAATACCTTGAATATACTTTGTAAATACCTTTGGAAATTTCATGTAAATATATTGAGTATACCTTTGGAATATTTTAGGTATATTTTGAAAATTTCATAGAAATAACCCACAATCTATATTATTTCCACTAGAAATCCCCATCATCTCTTTGTCTCGCTTTTTCGTTCACACTTCCATCTTCTCCTCTTCTTCATTCTCTTTTCAAGATCAGCGATAGAAAGACTGAATAAGAAATTAGAGGTGGATGCTGGCACAACATCTTGAATTCAATCACTTCAATGACAAAAGCAATCAACTGTCAAAAAGAGATGATGAAGTGCATGACCATTGATTTCACTTATAAGTAGAATAACTGATTTCCTTGGTTTAACTTTAATTTCACTGGTCGGTAGAATAATCTATTGAATGAATCTGCAAAAAATGTTGGAGTACACTGATACGCTTGGGTGTTGCACAACTGAAACCCTTTGGTTCTATGAAAAACCTCATATGCACATATAAAGCTTTCAAATAAAAAATGCATGGCCCATTAATCGTGGTGTCCATTTGTGAATCATAGTTATAGCCATAGCGAGAGGAAGCAAGAGCATTGCCAATACCTTCTCAGGAAGATTGAAGTCAATACAAACGAAATAATTTTCTGTACAAATAAGAAAACATAAAACTAAACCATGAAATTTCCTATTTATATTAGCATTCAATTTCAACAGATTGTCCAATACACTCATATGGATTGAGCCAGTAATACATTAATAATATAACAAATTTATATATTTACATGTAAATATTATTTTTTTCTTTTGACAACAAATTATCGGCTCAGTTTTAAAAAAAAAAAAAAGATTTTCGTGTAAATTGGATGTGAAGACCAATCGGTCCACGCGGAGCACAATCCCCATACGCAAAACGGAACCCATAACGATACTCAAATTAACCACCACCTCACAAGCCAAGCCCAAATCTTCGATCCAAGTTCTTTTTACCTCAATTTATATAAAATATTTATATTCTATTTATTTATTTATTTTATTCAACTTACACTAAAAATATAAATAAATATAAAATATCGATACAAACATTTATCTAATCATAAATTACACCAACTAATAATTATAATAAACAAGAATAATATTGGAAAATAAAAAGGGTGTAGAATCTACAACAAACAGAGAGACAGAGATGCAAAGCAGAACTGCTGTAATCTCTTCCTCTGTTTCAGCACCTTCTATTTCTCCTACAATCCCCAAATTCCTGGGCCTCAGATGCCTCTCTTTCCTTTCTTTTCCTGTAGCAAACACCAAATGGAACCGCAGTTTTAAGTTAAACTGTAGAAATAATACTACTGCTTTTAGAATGGAGGCCAGAGCATCCGCTCAACCCTTGAAGAACGCTGATGATCTTATTGACTCTGTCGAGACCTTTATCTTTGATTGTGATGGTAAATATCCTTAAATTTAATTTTTTTGTTTTGCATTAGCAGGTCATTGATGTATGGGTATTTAATTTTGCAGGAGTTGTATGGAAAGGAGATAAATTGATTGATGGCGTTCCTGAAAATCCTGATATACTTCGTTCAAGGGTTTGTTTACTTTGAAAAATTTCCTTCTATTTAATTATATAAAATTTAGGAAATAAATGATGGTAGGAACTCAGAGCCAGAATTTAAGTTCATTGACAAAATCTTGCAACATTTGAAGAAAAAAAAAACCCTAATTCCTCTAGCTTTCAGTTTTGAACCTGACATTTTGATTTTGTACAGGGAAAAAGGTTGGTTTTTGTCACCAACAACTCGACAAAGTCTAGGAAACAATATGGTAAGAAGTTTGAGACACTCGGTCTAAACGTCTGTGAGGTTAGTTCTAAATGACCTTTCTCATCAGTTGCTATCTCTTTTATTAGTTTATTTATTTTGGTGATTTTAATGTAATCCGGAAGCGCATTGTATCTGTTTCAGGAGGAAATTTTTGCATCCTCTTTTGCAGCTGCTGCATACTTGAAGTCCATTAATTTCCCGAAAGAGAAGAAGGTAAGCACACTTCTAAGCGTTGCTTTATGGTAGTGCATGATGGGTTGCTGCTGATGAATGACTGCTAACTGAGAGTGATTTTGGGTTTATGTGATGGGTGAGGATGGCATCTTGAAGGAGCTTGAGCTTGCTGGATTTCAATACCTTGGTGGTCCAGTGTGTATCAGTTCCATTTTGGCATTTTCCATTCTGTGAAGAGCTCATATCTTGCATTTCTTAACTGCTATTGCCAAGACCAATGCCAAAAAGTTTCAAAACTGATGATTAGTTTCTTGGATTGTAATCAAAGTCTTATCGCATTTTTCCCTCGTTAAGAATATGCACATAATGCATGACTCCCTTTGTGTTTATACATATTTATACAGGAAGATGGTGGGAAAAAGATAGAATTGAAACCTGGGTATTAATGGAGCATGATAAGGATGTAAACTTCTTTGCTTTCTTGCTTTTCATTGCAGTTTTTTTGGTTGGATTTTGATAGGCCTCCAATTAGATTCACTTACGCTCGTAAGAAGGGAGATCATTGAGGGGCTCTTTTCCTTATGGAAACGGGTATTACTGAACTGTTTTGTAATTTCTTTTTGTTGTTTTTATGGGCTTTAGTCTCTTTTGGGTAATATATTACTTTGAGAGTAGATAAGGGTTTTTACTTGATGTTTGTTGCGGGTGTGCTCCTTTTAGCTGAAGTTTGTTATTTTGTTTGGCATTCATGAAAGTTGTTATGTCCTTTGGACTTGGGAGAGAATTAGGCACTCTCGAATTTGCCTATCTTATGCAATGAAATCTGAGTTTTGATCTTTCTTTCTTCTTTTGTTATATAACTGACTCTGATCGTATCGGATTTTCCCTTAGAGTTCTTCTAGATTTTACCATTCAACTAGAAACTGTTGAAGGAAACGAAAAAAAGGCAGTTTCTTTCTCCAAAATTTTAGGCATATTAAAGTAAAGAAGTTTCTCCATTGGTATTTAGGTCGGGGCAGTTGTGGTTGGATTTGATCGTTATTTCAATTACTACAAAGTCTAGTAAGTTGAACAATCTGATATATGTGCAAGCATGTCTGCTTCCTTACAATGTATTCTTGTTTATTTTTTGTTTATGTCTATCACAAGTTATACCACTAATAATGATAGTCTATTTTGTTTCTTTGTACGGAAGGTATGGAACACTTTGGGAGTGTTTGAGATTACTGTTGAAGGTCTTAAAAGCAAGTTTTGAATTTTTATTTATTTAATTGATTGATTTTTTTAATTTTTTTATAAACTATTCTTTTCAAACCTACTTTTGGAAAAAAATATTTATTTACCTGTCTATACCAAAAGCAGATAAAAATATATATTTATCTGCTTCTACCAAAAAACAGTTTTCAAAACTCAAAAAAAGTTAAAAATATAAAATTTTTTCCAAAAAACGTTTTTTCCAAACGCAATGTCAAATAGAGCCTTTGTGTTAGGAAAAATCCTGGGTGTCTCTTCATTGCTACAAATCGTGATGCTGTCACTCATCTTACATATGCTTAGGAATGGGCAGGTTCTCATCACTCCCACCTATATTACCCTTTGTGTTTCATAAAGTTTTCATCTTTGTGGTATTGGGGAAGAAATGATAAGATTACATTGCTCTGTAGCTATGCAAAGATAGTTTGAGAATATACAAAGGGTTCGTGATTGTTATCATTTAGGACCGAGTTTTCTTTCCTCAGGATTATGTTGGAAACCAAACTTAGACAACATTGATAAAAAGCAATAAATGTTGTAAATAAATTTTGGGCACTTGAGTTATACATATAACCGAGACAAAATTCTCACTTAATATCAGTTTGGTGATATGTTTCTTCATTTACTTTGGGAGTTGTTCATGAATTGGTTAATTTCAGGTGGCGGTTCTATGATCGGCGCCATTGTGGGATCAACTCAACGAGAACCCTTGATTGTCGGAAAGCCCTCAGCTTTGATGATGGACTACGTAGCAAACAAGTATGGCATCAAAATGATTATATATTTCGTATTTTATCATCTATTCTCTCATTCAATAGAGCAGACAATAGAATGATGCCTGGACAGTCTTAAAATTTAGGTATTAAATTATACAATTATGGGCAATCGAGTACTTGAGTATTTGTAAGATTGAATCCTTTAGTACATATCTGTAACTGACTAAAAGTGATTAGTTTATACTAAACAAAATGGTTGGGTGTGTTTTGTTGAGATATGGTTGGACATTAAGATGCAAATTGAGCTCTTTGACAACATCTGAAGAGGGATATAATTGTGCTGATCCCATCCCTTTGTAACATGTTAATGTGTTTGATGAATTACAGATTCGGGATTCTTAAGTCGCAGATTTGCATGGTTGGGGACAGACTGGATACAGATATTCTGTTTGGACAAAATGGTGGATCCAAAACTCTTCTTGTTCTCTCAGGTAATCTCAAACTTTTGCCCTGCATTTTTTTTTTGCTGATCACCCTTTTCTTCTTCACAGGTGTGACTTCATTGTCAAGGCTTCAAAACCCCAATAACTCCATCCAACCAGATTTCTACACAAACAAAATTTCTGATTTTCTGTCTCAAAGCTGCAACTGTACGAGCCTTGTACAATCTGTCATTGAAAATATAAATTCTTCAGTGTATCTTTTCCAGGCATTATTACTGAAGGAAGATTTTTATATTCTGGATAATTCTTCATGTGCTTATAACTTCCATTCTCGATTTTGTATATTTGGTAGATGTATTTGACAGCTGAGTTGAGTTCCTTTTTTAGAGCAACCAAAAACAGTTGAATAATTTGCATAATTTTTTTTAAAAAAGTAATAACAATAAATTAACAAACAATCCTTTATGCTAATTACTTCATATTAATTCAATTTCAACCTGAAAAATAAATAATAGAAAACAAATAGTGCGGTAAAAGACCTTGACAAGTACTGGTTTCTTTGATTTGACTTCATTATGAAATTAAGTTAGGTACCTATACTCTAATATCACTTTGTGTATTTGAAATTGCTATATATTTTGAATTTTTTTTTTGAATTGAGAGATTTTTTAAATTTTTTATTAGTTGTTTTTTTTAAATATATTTTTAGGAAAAAATATTTATTTATCTGTTTTTATTAAAAACAGTTTTTAAAATTTAAAAAATTAAAAATATGAATTTTTTTTAAAAGTGCTTTTCCAAAACAAACACTTCCTCTATAGTCAAACCATTATCCTTGTAAATTTAAAATATATTTTTCCATCCAAATAAAATTTAATCTTACAAATATAAAAAGTATTATAGGAAGTATACTGTTGCAATAAAGAGGCAAAATATAAAAAAGCCTAAAAAAAAAACTACAACTAGGACTGGCTATTATTATTGCAGTCCATAAAAAAATTAAAAATTAAATTAAATCAATAGTAGTTTAATTTAATTGGGTCGCATTTTTAAACAATAAAATGGTTATAATTTGGATTCAGTTAGGTAAGTTATGGACATTTGAATAATAGTATCATTTTATTTATTTAGTTTTAAATATTACTTTTCAGAAAAAGTTCAGTTGGATTTGGTTGAATTGCACACCATCTCGTCCATTCAACATGGGCCCCGCACTTTTTTTTTTTTTTTTTTTTCTTTTAATGGTGGAATGGAATGTGACAAATTTGTGTCTCAGATATCATTTAATATATATTTTTTTTCCTAACATAATTTTGCCAATGAGCTTGGAATTTTGATATGACCCGATCGGACCCATAACTGAATAGGTCTGTAAAGTTACTTTTAACAATTAATTTCTTAAATTTGTTTAAATATCTAAGTTGTAATGATAATTATTTTTAATCAATCTCGCTCTACAAAAAGCAAAACCATTACCTTCCCTTCTCTCTCTCTCTCTCTCTCTCTCATCATTTTTCTCCGCACTCATTTTCGGTTTCACTCTTTGTTTGCATTCCAATATTCCATTCCATACCCTCAAATTCTTCCTCCATCTGATCTCATGCTATTTCCTCTTGTACGGTATCCTTCTTTTTCATAGATTGCTGCTGCTGTACTAAATCCATTCCATTCTCTTAGGGTTTCTATTTGATCTTCGGGTTTTTCATTATGGAATCCGAGGATGAGTTCGATATGCAGGACGCTGCCGCTGATTCCGCTGACGATGATTTCTACAGTGGAGGAGACGACGCATTCGATAGCGATGACGCTGATGTTGCCGACTATGAGTTCATCGACAACGATTCCTATGATTCCGATGACCTCATCTCCCATCGTCACCAGGTTAATTTTCTTCCGTTTCCACTTCTTCTTCTTTTTTTTTTTTTTTCCTGTGTTTGATTTTGCATTTAGATTGGTCAGGTTGCATTAGCAAATTTAGATTATTTTTTGCCTTTTTCTTTTTAGTTAATCATCGCATTTGTTTGAGTTATTCTTTTATCCAGCTAAAGTTGCTTTTTTTTTTTTTTGGGTGCAGTGGGGTTCAAAGTTTTACTTTGTTATGAGCTCATGCAGATTCTTTTCTAAGGTTTTATGATCATTTGCGAGATTGAATTTTTGAAGCCCGATTGTTGATTATTTGTTTCCTCTTTTGCTTGATTAGGTTGATGGCGTCTGTATTTGAATTGCTGTTAAACATTTTTTTTTTTAAGCTAAGCATGTGGATGGTGAAAAAAAGGATTAATTTTGGAAGCACCTATATGGAAATGCTCTGTTCGAGGTCTTAAGTTAAAAAATACTGAACAACATTCATTTCTAATTTGAACTCATACTTGGTCACAGTTTCTCAGTTGAGTTGATTGAATAGATGTAGAGACAAATTTGAGCTTTTGTTTAATCTGATTAGTTAGTTTGGATATGATATTGATGGTAATTTGTTCTGACTTGGTCTTTCTTTTTCTATTAGCAAAACTATACCATTCTGAGTGAAACGGATATTCATCAACGTCAGGAAGATGATATCATGAGGATATCTACTGTACTTTCCATTTCAAAGGTTTCAGCTAGCATCTTGCTTCGCTATTACAGCTGGTAAAACATTACTTACAGCCATGACATTGTGTTTTAGAAGAGCTTTTAATTTGCTTAATGTGCAAGCTGTGCAGTATATATATTTGGTTGTCACAAGATTTTTATTCTAGCTGATATTCTTGCATAGAAGTGATCGATAATTTGGTTTTTTTTGTGTTTATATGCCTTATGGCCTTTGAAATTGTGAAAGATACATGTAAATAGCATGTTATCTATGATGCATCATTAACATCTTCTATGGATTTGCAGGAGTGTCAGTAAAGTGCATGATGAATGGTTTGCACATGAAGAAAATGTCCGCAGAGCTGTTGGTTTATTGGAGAGACAAGTTGTTGAATTTCCAGATGGTAAAGAAGTAAGTACTCCACATAAATATCATTTTTTTTATATTTCACACGAAACGTGGGATTGTCCAAGTTTATTGCTTGCACATCTTTTAAGCATTTTTATCCTCAATGTATTATGGTGTATGTGCTGATTTTGACAGATGACTTGTGGAATTTGTTTCGAAACCTATCCTTGTGATAGGTTGCATGCTGCTGCTTGTGGTCATCCATTTTGCAGTTCATGCTGGCAAGGTCTGTATGATCTTAATTAATAATCTGGGACTGGGAGAGCCCTTGTCTGTTTCATTCTTCATAAGGTCATCTGGGAGACCCCTTGAAAATTTGTAATATGTATCTAAGAAATTGTACTGGTTTATGAATATTTACACTTGTAATTCTGTTGGTTATGCATACTCTTTGAAAGACTGCCAATCTTGTCTTTCCCTTTGTAGGTTACATTAGCACAGCCATTAATGATGGTCCTGGTTGTTTGATGTTGCGATGTCCTGATCCGACTTGTAGTGCTGCTGTTGGTCAAGATATGATTAATGAATTGACTTCTGATGAAGACAAGGAAAAGTATTTTCGTTACTTCATCAGATCTTATATTGAGGACAATAGGAAGGTAACTTTTTGCAAGTTGAACAGTTCATTCATGCTTTAATTGCATTCAAAATGAACAACTATACATGCACTGGCGCATACAAAGTTAGATGTTGGTTTCCTGAGCATATAATATGAAATTGTCATTTTGATGAGGTCAGCATTATTGATCATTTGTCATACAAGCTCAATAAGAAAAACAGAAGCAATACCTTCAGAATTAGTATTCCTTTAGCACTTTTGCATTTGTTGTATGGCATTTTGGTTTTAAATTGTACCATACCCTTTGACTAAAGAAAGAGGCTAATACTATGAGCAGTTGTTTGTCTTGATAAATCAAAATATTGATTTGTTTGCAATCTTTATATGTTGACTGTTTTTCTATGCACGTTTTTTGCTTTATGTTTTAGTGCTTTCCTATTGTCTATTGGATACACATTTCTGCAGTAATGAGTAATGTTAAGAGATTTTGAATTTGTCTACAGAATACACATTTCTGCAGTAACTAGTAATGTTAAGAGATTTTGAATTTTTCTTCTAGATAACTTTTTTTTTAATTCTTTTTTTACAATTTTTATGAATGTTATATTTCTATATTGATAGAATTGTAAGTCTTCCTTGAAATAGTAAGCATGTTAAGAGATTTTGAATTTTTCTTCTTGATAACTTTTTTTTTTTAATTCTTTTTTTACAATTTTTATGAATTTTATATTTCTATATTGATAGAATTGTAAGTCTTCCTTGAAATAGTAAGCGTGAAAATGTTCTTATATAATTATAATGTAGCGGAAGAGTTAATATAATTATAATGTAGCGGAATAGTTAATATAATTATAATGTAGCAGAAGAGTTTAGGGCAATTTGGCCTCAAAAGTTGGGGCTAAAGTAGGGTGTTTGTAGTTGGAACAACAAAAAACAACTAGGTTTAAAGAAAGCTTTGCGTGTAAAATTTTAAACCGAGAGAAAATACAATACATAAATTGACAGCACTCGTTCATGCCAGACAAGAACGTTGTGATTTGGTATTGAAAAAATTTTATTTTATCCATTTTTTTGGAGTCGAAAGTTGGGTTGTTGAGTTGGGTGTCTCTAGTGACCGGAAAACGCTATCTGTAAGGGTCTGAAATCAACTTTATTATATGATATTGAAACTTTCTAGTTATTCAGTTTCAAAAAAAAAAAAGAGAGAAAAAAAATGGTTATTTTCATTTTTCTTTATTAATTTATTGTCTAATTCTTTCAGACTGGCCTGTATCTTTTCACAATGTATGTGGTCAATTATGTAGCCTTATTGGAATAGTGATTATGAAATCATCAAATTGGGAGTCCTGGAAGATTTTTTGTATATTCACCTGTTCTTGATCCATTGTGATGTTGGGGTTATTTTGCAGACCAAATGGTGTCCAGCTCCAGGATGTGATTATGCTGTGGATTTTGTTGTCGGCAGTGGAAGCTTTGATGTTACTTGCCTCTGCTCGTACAGTTTTTGCTGGAATGTAAGTATGCTCAATTTATCATGGATCTGTATTTTTCTTATGTCATCATTGGGATAGTATTTGCATTCTAGTTGTGTATTAAATGTAGTTATTTTCTAGGCACACTACTACATCTGAATTTAATCTTGCAGTGTACTGAGGAAGCCCACCGTCCTGTTGATTGTGGCACTGTAGCCAAGTGGATATTGAAGAACAGTGCCGAGTCTGAAAATATGAATTGGTAAATTACCTAACTAGAATCTTGTTTTGTTACTCTTTAATCGTATTACTTTGGTGAATACGAAAGCTTAAGCTGAGATGATCTCAAGTAGTTTTAGAGCCTCAGAGTGTTGTTTAGAATAACTGGTTTGGGTGTATAGAGCATTGCCACATTTGTTCGAGACCAAGCCAGCCTGTCTGCACCTGTATCCTAGGAGTGGTATGGGGAACGTCTTTTAACGGAGCTGCTTGTCATGCACTGAACAGTAATTATGACTAATGAGTGGCTGAATTGTGTATGTTAAGGATAATCTATGTCATTTCATTATGTGTTAACTTATGAACTCATGGACTTGTTGGTCAAAAGCATTCTAATTAGTCCCTTAAGGTTTGAGATAGCAACCAAAAGCAAAAACTTTTTAATACTGACAAGTAATTCTTCATAGTCATCTCCTGCATCTACTTTATTAAGGCCTGGTCCCTAGTGACTAGGTCAAGTTGATTGCTGTTGGTCTTGTTTAATTAAAAAAAAAAAGAGGATGAATGATAGGATTTTACTATGCTCAGTAAATTTATTTCAGTGATTATTCATTAGTGTGTGTCCATTGCTCTCTTTTTCATTTTCTTACTCCAAAGCTCCATTGGAAGAAAGTCTTGTGCATCTGTAATGCGTGTGTGCTGTTGTGCATTCATGTCATCCCATTTTCACTCCAATGCCTTATTAGAGGATAGGGCTTCTGTGGGTATATGTGTAGAAAGGTGCACTCATGTCTTCCCTTTTCTATACGGTGCATTATAGGAGGATAGTGCTTCTGTAATTATACATGTGGAAATATGTACTTGCATGTGCATGAACGCTTGCTTGTAAATGCACAAGGATGAGTGTGTGAATGTGGTGGTGTGCATATGTGTTGATACTATCTGCGTGCAGCTACCTTCTTGCATGACAACTAGTTCAGCAAGATCAGTTCTTAACTTTATCTGGAATTTCTTCATGCTTCAATGCTCAATAATGTGTGCTATTTCAGGATATTGGCCAACTCCAAACCTTGTCCGAAGTGCAAGCGACCGATTGAGAAAAACCAAGGCTGCATGCACATTACCTGTACTCCACCCTGTAAATTTGAGTTTTGCTGGTAAGCTCACTAACAACTTCCAATGCCTGTCTCTCTTTATTCTCTCCTTGTGGGAATGTCTCTTCGTAATTGATTTCTAATCTCCTAATGAACATCAAATTTTTGAGTATGTAATACAACATTTCCTTTTTTAAGTCTTGAGCACTTTGTGTTGGTGTTTTGCAATTCTAGCTGTTTAAGTTTTGCATCTTTTGTCGTAGCAATTAAAGATTTTGTTCTGCTGTACATCCTTTCAATTATATTGTCTACTCATTGAAATTTGTAGACATATGAATTGTTCTGTGAATTATTTTTTTTCTTGAACCTTTTTTTGTTCAAGATTTGTTCCATTTCACTCTTTAAGTTTTTTTTGTTTCTAAGAAAAAAATATCTGTTTTACTGTGTTCTACTCCAATCCGATATGATTTGATTATCTATGGCTGTAGGCTTTGTCTTGGTGCGTGGTCAGATCATGGAGAGAGGACTGGTGGCTTTTATGCGTGTAACCGATATGAGACAGCAAAGCAAGAGGGAGTGGTACAATATAGCCATAGCTAATTTTTTGAAATATATCTACACATAATTTCTTATTCTTTTTTTTTTTTTTTTGTATCTGTCGCATTAACTGTTCTTTGTTTCCTTGATTATTCCCTGCGTTTGCAGTATGATGAAGCTGAGAAGCGAAGAGAAATGGCCAAAAACTCGCTGGAGAGATATACTCATTATTATGAACGTTGGGCAACAAACCAATCAGTAATTAACCAAAATACTTAATGTGATCTTTTCTGCTCTTTCTACTTTGTCTGATTTGAACAGAATTATTTGTGGATTTAAAACTGGGAAAAGAGAAAACTAAGGTAGAAAAGGTCTTCGCATGGAAACTTTTAGGTTTTATATGCTGTAATCTTCATGAAAAGAAAGTAGTAATTGATCTTAGAGAATAGTCATTACAGAAACTATCAACTTGGACATGGGGCTTCCTACAGGAACTCTTGCCTTTTAGAGGAGGCATTGTAATTTTCAATCAGAAAACCATATAAGGTACTCCTATATCTGGGCCTTGCTAAGTAGCTGAGTGCTTGCTTTAGGTGCTTGATTAGTTGTTCAAGCAAGCGCATCAAGAAGCTTGAGAAAATAGTAGAAGGTCGATACTTAGCTAAGGAGCTGAAATCTGAATGCTTTTATAGTTGTTGATCTAGTTTTTCAAGCAAGCACATCAAGGGAGCTTCCGTAAGGCAGTATATGAGCAGCACGCAGAGCTGGGAACTTTGATGAGCTTCTTTCTATTCTAGTGTAATTATTATTATTTTTTCTCAATGTCTTCCCAAAACTGGCACATATTGCATAATTGCCATAATGGACCATGTCACATGTGATTCTGATTAACGTTTATGGACTGTAATGCGATGGTATTGGTAGCCAAATATATACTTAATAGCCAGCATGTTATCTCATAAAGAGCAGATAGCGAAAGCTGATAGATATATAGAAAAGCAAATTAAGCTGCTATGTTGCCTGAAAAGAGTACACAAGATTATAAGTATTTGGAATAGGTATTATGGTTTTTTAATTTTTCGTTAGCCATCTTGCATTTTGAAGTCGGTAATTCTTAGCCATGAAGGAGAACCCCATGCTCCAGGAAAAGCTTGAATGACCTTATACTACTTATTTCTTATTATATATTCTACTTTGTTCTTACTCTTAACATAGTGCTAGAGTTGGAAAGCATAGGGAAATGCGAAGATTGTTTTCCCTCGTGAAAGAGAGGCTTCTAATTCGTTAAGTTAAATAGTTTTATTAATCAAAGAAACAATAATTTGGTTTAGCATGTGATTCAAAAGCATATTACATTGACATTAGTTTCTCACTGTTCTGGTGTTTTAAATGTGTTATGGCTGATATTCCTGAAATGGCTTATGTGGGTTCCATTACCTAGTTGGTTTTCTTTAATTGATAATGCTTTGTCTTGGCAGTATCTTTTTTTGGGTGTAGTATTGCATATTTCTTTTATTTTTTTTGAGTTAAAATAATTATTTTTTACATTTATATTGTGGAACATTAAATTGCCAATTCTGCTTGTCATTTTAAATATTTTGTATTTGATTTTCATATTTGATTTTGGGCTTGGCTTTTCACATTGCAGTCTAGGCAAAAAGCTCTGGCAGACCTGCAGCAAATGCAAACAGTACATGTAAGTTGGACTTTTGACTATCTTTTTTTTTTTTTTTTGGAATTATGCTTCTCATGATCCTGTTATTTTGTATGACCATGAGACATTGAAAGTATATACTGTTTGGTTGAGGGTGCAATTTTTTTCCCCAAAAAGAAGCCTGTAAATTGTTTGGCTGGCTTGTATGAAGTTCACCTCTGCTCTTAGAAAAATGGGAGGGAGAAAGTAATTTGTCTCCAATTTGGTTTACATAAAGGGTAAACCGTAAACTGCAAGTTCTCTCCATTTGGCTTTTTGCTTCTGTTTGGGCACACAATGTGTATGGCCTGAGGTTTGATTTGCTTCTATACTGATGTGAATATATATGCTGCAAATTTCAAATCACCTTAGTTAATAAAGTTGTTCTGGAGTCAGTTGGCTTGGGAGGACACATCTCTGTGGATAGAGAATCCCACCCTCAGTTAACATGCTAGAAATAGAAAAGCTGAATGCTTTAATCTTGGTTTTCAGTGATGGTATAGTGTGACCAATACTTCAACACATATTAAGGTATAATTACAATATTCTGTTAAGGGAACTCCATTGAGCTCTAGGCCCAAGGACTTGGGGTTTGGCGGCTTAGCCTGATGTGGATGATTTTGCTGGGCTTGTTCATCGTTTTTAAGTTATGAGGCACTCAACTAAACGTTTGGGAGTTTCATTTACCCGAGCTCTAATAATTATATATTCTGGTTGGCCCACCTACATTCATAACAGGCATCTATGGTAAATATCTTTCGTTCAGCTATCTAGTTACTATGAACCCTCTTTCATTGTTCAATTGGTATAAGTATGTTTGGCATTCAATGTTGCTATACAACATTACAGATGAAAATGTAAGACATGAGAATGATCTAATGGATACTTCCCATTTGCATGCTCTTTATTTGCGAAGCCTATTATGCCAATTAAAATTTGTTTCTTCCAGTAGTTAGATTTTGTAAAAAAGGATTAGGTGGTAGCACTGATGGATACTGTAAACTCCTTTACTAGGTTTGAAGCTTTATGTACTTGATGATCTTCATTTATAGCTAAATAATCTTTATATATTGAAAAATTTAATAATTCAAGGTCAATGGTCATGGCTTATCCCATGCCAATGAAATTATTTTTCTGCAGTTTTTGCTGATTCAAAATTAAAATTCATGCCATTCATTTTTCAACTATTGATAATATTGTAAAATTCCCCATTAGAAATTGTGTCCAAGTGGCTCTGAGGTGTGTTCTATTGGGATTTGTTTTTACCTGGTGTTTCTAGTTTACAGAGACAACCATGTGTTTTTGCAGCTTGAGAAGCTGAGTGACATACAATGCCAACCAGAGTCACAGCTGAAATTTATAACCGAGGCCTGGCTACAGGTACACGAATTCAATCTCACAACTAGATTTATGCTCCTCTTTCTTTTCGCTATTCAGGCTAGTATGATTGCTAACTGGTTTTTCCATCATTTTTGCTATGTTTGCAGATTGTTGAATGCAGGCGAGTTTTGAAATGGACGTATGCCTATGGATATTATTTACCTGAGCATGAACATGCTAAGCGTCAGTTCTTTGAGTATTTGCAAGGTAGGTTGTATATTCCAATTGTAGGCAGAAATTTTGCACTAAATATGATATTTTGATTAGAGACAATCACACAGGTGAGGCCGAGTCTGGGTTAGAACGTCTTCATCAGTGTGCAGAGAAGGAGCTCCAAGTTTATCTAAATTCAGATGGCCCATCCAAAGACTTCAATGAGTTCCGCACCAAGCTTGCTGGACTGACCAGGTGATTTTGATATATATATATATATGTTAAATTTTTAAAGTCTGGGTAATTTAACCCATGTTGAAAAAGACATAATATTTTTGGATTTTCAAGATTAACATAAGAACCCATTTGTTCTCTCTAACTAAACCAAAGTGGATATGCTAGACGTGTAGCGCCACTTGAATGGTTATATGCCCCAAAATTAACTTTGCATTTGGATCAGCAGTACCATATTCATATAACTTCGCCATTGCATGTGTTTGCGTGCCTGATTCAATTCTTTTCCTTCCAATTAAAATGTGGACAGAAAATGCCAGGATATTTGACTATTTTATATGCTGTAGAAACCCATTGTGTTAGATTCCCGTCAGAGACTTTTGTAGAAATGAACGTTGGATACTTGTGTGCTCTTATTTTATTTTATTTTTTATTTTTCATTTTTGTTGCACTTTGGAGCTTATAGGTTTTTCTCTGTTTTTTCCTTTTATCTTTCATTGGGTGAATGAGAACAGTGTGACCCGGAACTACTTTGAGAATTTAGTTCGGGCTTTAGAGAATGGTCTATCAGATGTGGACTCTCATGGTGCCTGCAGCAGGACAGGGAGCTCAAAGAGCTTGGGAGGTGGAAGCAGCAGGGGGAGAGGTGGGAGAGGCAAGGGCTCAACATCCAGGTCAGGTGGCCCTAGCAGAAGTATTGATGATTCAGGCCACTGGTCATGTGAACATTGCACTTTTGCCAATATAAAGTCAGCCACCTTTTGTGCAATGTGCCAGCAGCGCCGATAAATTTCACTTTCCACAGATTGGAGTGACCAGATTACCTCTCAGGCTGTCCGGGTGGATTGGGAAATTAGACATTTAGAGCATTGCTTGGAAAAGAATAAGTAAAGCTCCATTGATTTCTCTCCGCTCTAAGACAAGACCTGAACTGCATGATGGAGGACCGAAAATGGGAAAGGGAAAGTAAAAACTTCTCGTTTGGCTCTGGAATCAGCTGTAAATAGCTCCGTCCTTGTATTGCTATCGCACATCAGAATCCATCCAAGTCTATTCATCTCTAATCTTTATGATCATTTATAGCCTGCTTGAGGCTTCCAAGCGAAATTGTATTAGGGATAACCACTTGGGGTCAATGTGCTGCATCGGCCACAGCTAGAATGAAATAAATGCTTTAATCATTTCTTTATAAACTGGATTGTCTACAGGATGGAGTGTAATGACAAATGACTGGAGACGTGGTGTGGTGTGGCGTGGCGTGGCAACCTATTGCAATCAGTTGACTCGCAAATTTTACGCAGTGTTTGAAAACAAAATGGAAACATGATAAAGTGAATCAACTGAATAGGACGTTTAAATTCTTAGTTCCATTAAGTAAATCATTTGATGCTGAACATATTTAGTAGGAAAACAATGTAAATAAAAATTGAATCAGATGCTCTAACTGGATTTGACACTAAGCATGATTTATAAAGGATGAGCAAGGGGACGAGGCTTGGTATGATAGCTGTTTCCTCGAAAAGATACTAACATGTGAAAAGAAAGTAGTTCAAGTGAACTCCAAGTTAAGTTGTGGCATCAAGTACATGAATCAGTGAAATGCAAGCTAATGAAAATCGAGAAAGGCCAAATCACAAGGAAAAAAAAAAAAAAGAAAGCGAGAATTTTGCTTCATGCACGCCGGCAAGCAAGCAAGCAAAGAGCCAAAGACGATAAAGATGTATAACACGAGTAAACATAAGCACTCAGATTCCTGTTTCTAAATGAGAACAAAGACAACAATATTTCGTTACGACAAGAAGTAAAAGATATAGAAATAAATGACTCTACACCCACTGAAACCCATAGCCGCCAACTCCAATACTGAAATTTATTGGTCGTTTTCTAATGCCAAGAATCCACTGTGCAAGCGTAAAATTTAACCTTTTCATTTATTCATTGTTTTATCTTTTAAAAAATGATTTTTCTTATTTTATAAATTTTTACAAAAATTGAAAAAAATGTTTAAATATTTACAAAAATACAACCCCTATATTTATTTTTTCAAAAATGCAATGAGTGCTAAAGTTTTTTTAAAAATGTTAAAAGCGTCTAAAAATATTACAAAAAATATACCTAATCTTAATGTTTACCGGAATTTTACAAGAAAATTAATGAAACTTGAAATTATACAGAGTTTACTCAATATTTACTTAAAATTTTTCTGTTGTTTATAAAAAAAAATTAATGAAAGTTAAAGTTTTCTAAAATTTACTAAATATTTATCCAAAATTTACCAAATGTTTATCAAATATTTACCGAACGTATATCCAAAATTTACCAAAGATTGACTTAATATTTATTAGTGTTTACCCTACATTCACTTAATCTCTTAATTAAAGATTACCAAAATAAATCTAATATTTACTAAAATAAATAACCTTAATTAAGTTAATTAAATATATATTTATATATTTCTTTTGGTAATTAATGTTTACCTGAGGTTGATTTTGATAATTAAATTAATCAAACAATGATTAAAAATAAATAAATATATGCATACAAATAAGTAGTGCTTATGTAAATTAATGAAATTTTTAATTCATATTTAAAAGATAAAAAAAAATTTTCTTACTTGAACGAAAACTTATGTTAAATATACAATGATTTCCATATTTAAAAAGAAAAAAAATAAAAATAGTGGCAATGCAAAAACAGAAAAAAGCAATAAAATTGAAAAAATATTTAACAATGGCGATATTTCTTCTTTATTTTATATTAATGATAAAACTCACTTCTAGCTATGTGTGGTGGAAGAAGAACGCAAAAAGTGCCGACAGCCCATTAAAAAAATAAAAAATAAAAAGAAAAGCTAGAGAGACTGAAGCTATTCTTCTATACTGATTTGACACTGTATTAACTCTGATTCTTTTACTATCTAAATCCCTAAAAATGATAAACTGAAAAGAAGTGAAATTTATATAAATGGACATGTATAGGTGTCGAGAGTAAAAGAGATTTGGGAATGTCCAATTTTCTTGCATGATATTTAACAAGGAAGGAACTTTCATATAAAAATATCTATAATATTTATGGTAAAATTCGTCTAATATATGCATCGGAAATACACATCACATGCCAAATGTCCCATATTTTTATTTGAAGTGACACGTCACACGATATGATATATGTATTTCCGATATCCACCTCAATTGAATTCTAGTATAAATATTATAGATATTTTTATTTAAAATAAAATTATAAAGATATAATACTAAATTGATACAAAACAAAAAAAAATTAATACCATTTTAATAAAAGTGATAAAGTTTTGGTGCAACAAATTCATTTTACTCAGTACTATCAACATGCAAAAGTATGGTTGCTGCTCAACCGTATGGGCTTTTCATTTTTTATTTTTTTTGCTATAATTCCATGTCGCAATTTTATCTTAGCTAATAAGATTATGGGCTTATTGATAGCCCAGTAGCTTTTTAACCTCAACTTCTGGATTTTAAAGTTGATTTTTCTGATTTTCAAGTTAAAAGTAATGACCAATGAGGTCGAAATGGAAAAAAAAAAAAAAACAATTATGTATTTACATTCGATTAGTTTTTGAAGATAAAAATTAATCTTTTTGTAAGAAAATTCCCTTATTTCGTTGATTATAATGTAAACTTGTGCATGAATGTGCAATGTCCACTTCCAAATGAATTAAAGCAACAAAAATTATGGATGATAAAAAAAAAAACTATGGGATATATAATTAATGAAAAATAGAAGAGTAGAAGTTAAGGGATAATAGGGTCAAGAAAATGTTGGTACATAGGGTCTGAAAGCCATAGGTTGGCAAGATAACGAGGAGGGGAGCATTGCCTGTGGAATTGCTCAACCACCCAAATTGTTAGTTGAGCTTTGTGAGGATCAATAATTTCGTGGAGAGCCGACTTGGTTTCCTCATTTGAACCCATTGATCTCCATTGATCCCACTCTTTCAATAGCTTCTGAGTTAGATAATGCAACGGCTGCCCATACTTTTGCTTCGTACTTTTCCCTAATCTTTCCCATGTTATGAAGCTCATTAATGCCGACATTCCTTCTTCTACTTCTGGAATTTGGATCTGCTTCATTTGTTGTTGATATTTTTCTGCCGCTTTTCTTATTTCCATTTCTGTATATTTTCAATATTCAAAACCAAATTTTCCTAAAATAAGATTTATTACTACATGTTTTGGAAATTTTTGTATAGACCATAATTATGTATAAATCTTAAATATACCAAATCTTTTATCTCGTTATTACATCATTTTTCTTTTAATGAGCATTTTACGGTGGTGTTTATAATTTACAGTCTATAACACAAGGTTACTCTATTAGAAAAAGAAAAATACAAAGTTATACATATTAATAAAAAGTTAAAAGCTCCTAATCACTGTAAATTGTGTAGTTGATAAAAAAAAAAAAAAAATAATAATAATATTATGTTTTTTTTTTCAATTTTTTTCCCTCTCTTTCCTATATATATATATATATATATTGCCAATAGAGTTTCTAAGATTTGCATCACTTGTATATCTACTAGATATTTCAAGTCTGCAATTGACATTCCAATTGTTAGTGAATTCGCCAATTAATTCTTAAAATGATCATTCGATTCAAAATTTTAGATATACTATTCATCAGATCTACTCGTAAACCAAATGCAATTCTAAAATTTAACTATATAGTCTTCAACCATTTAATTTATGTATACAATTTCTCTCTTCTTTTATTTTTTTCCTTTGAAAAAAAAAAGTATATATATTCTTTGAGTCTGAATACTTGGTTTCTTGATCAGTTCCGATCAATATTTGCTGATAAGTAATTCACTATTATAATTGAAAGCTATAGCAACCCATATATTACTCTTAAGACAAAATCCACTTTTTATATTTTCTTTTGTTTTCATTCTTTAAAGGGAAAATTTTTAATCATACTAAAAAAATAAAATCAAAATAATAATAATAATAATAAATTGAAAAATTAAATGTAAAGGTATGCATTTGTATACCTGAATCTTGCTCCAGTGCTTCAAAATCTTGGCTGCGATTTTTCCCATCAATAATAATAATTTTTTTCTTATTCTTCCTTTTTTTGTATCTTCTCCTTCCAACATAAATTCCTCTGCTGTTTCCTTTATGAGGTTGAACACTGAGGAGTTCACTTAAATCATCGGAATCAGTCTCTGAATCTGATAAATAAAGATGAGAATGTTGTAAGGGCACATATCTCCTTAACATTTTTGATGTTTAGGGCATAGAGATTAGGAGAAGAAGAAAACAGGAAAATAAAAAAGGACAAGGGGTATATTAATTTGGGATACAAATTACAGAGTAAGTTTAATTTATTTTGAACTTAATATGGTTGTTGTTTTGTTTCTTTGCATTCAAAACTTTCATATAATAATCACCAAAAAGCAGAACAAGGGGTAAGTGCGGTCCACTTCTCCTATATAACTGCATGAGCTACAAATGTTATATAATCACCATTTGTATTTCCTGTTAAAGTTTCTTTCATCCCTTCCCTTATTTCATATATATATATATATATATGAACTTCCTTGATTCAATATTTTTAAACTTATTTCATTATTTTACAAATCAAATTAATGATAAATTGTCAGCCAAAAGTCTGAAAGAAAAAAATAAAAAATAAACAGTAAAAATTGACATTATAAAAAATTACAGACCAATTTTTTTTTGCTACACACAAAATTTTGTTACAATTAATTACCAGTAATGAATTGCATAGTCGTCACTAGAAATTCCTTTTTGTGACATTCATTATATAAATCTTTTATGTCGCCACTTATATTAGCATATTTACTGACGATCAAAAAAATTTGTCACGTCCCAACCTTTTTCGATAGTTAATTTTGTTCCAAAATCAATTCTTGAATTTAATTAGGATGTAATTTTCAGAGCAATATAATTCACTTTTTGTAAGAGATTAGAGAGCCAAATATTATTCTAGTTAGTCTAAAATTAGAAAATTTCTACTTTATTTGTTAATAAAAATAGAAAAAAAAAAAAATTAGTATGTATATGGATGAGTTAACTAGAGGTTTTAAGTCAATATATAACTATTTTTAAATTATTAAAAAACTGTTTGACGGTCGTGCAGAGTTTCTATTAGAAATGTCTCAATTTTTCAAATATATGAAAAGGATAAACCCTAAACCGACATAATCAATTGAGAGAAAACGTAAAACTGCACATTAAGCTTTTGACCAAATTCACTCGTGTCTTTAACCTTTGACCCAAACGCACCTAACTATGTATACGTATAACCTTTGACCAAACCGACACTTGATACTTCATCCACTTATTTCATGAATTAAAATTAATCCAATTATATTATATTTTATTTTGCATATAATATATTATTTTGTTACTAATGCAAAATATGATCACTATATATATATAACTGAATAATAATTAAATTAGTATATGATAAATTAATTTGAGTATAATTATCAGTATGTAAGGTCATAGAGTAAAAATTGCTTCTGATTCAACTGTAGATAAATAAATAATTGGATATACATTTAACGCCTAACTCAAATTTGTTCAAATGACTATTCCATGTTATTGATTTAAAGGGTTAACTGGATCCTTTAAATATATTTTTGAAATGCCTCTCTTTTTGATATATGGCAAAAAATAATAATAATAATAAAATAAATAATTGGATATGTGACAATGAGATATATATTTGAGGTAAACAGTTATTTAAAAGCCACAATTTTAATGTTTTGTATAATATAATAATCTCTTAATTTGATATTGATGGAGGACAGCTTGCTTGTGCATGTGATGATTAGGTAGAAAAGGACTGCACAATTTGCAGTTAATTAAGCAGTGGGAGTACTATTCATCAGCAAGCTGTCTATTTTCATTTCTGGTACTGGCCCAACTAAGTAACTAACTAACTCAGCTTGGATTTTCCACACACATTATATAAAACTTTTACTTGTCAATTCCAGTTCAGCACGAAATATCTCTTCTAAGTCGGTCAAAAAAAAAGAAAAGAAAATTCAAATTTTTAGTATCTGAATAGAATTTGTTAAAATTGTTATATTTCTCCTCTGCTCGACTTAATTATTTTTTGACCTATTCTTAGTAACTTTCAATTTTATTTTAGTTAGGACTTATTTGACTAATTAAAAAATAAATTGATATTTTAAAGTAAATTTATGCATGCATGGACCAAATTAATAATATTGGAATATCATGTAATTAATTTACTTTGGTATTCAACTATGTGTTCTGTCAATAAAAATAAAACACCAAATGGACATATAATTTTCCATACTTAACAGAAATGGAGAATGGTTATACTTCCAATCCTAAAGTGGTTATTTTTCACTGTAACACACATTGAATTAATTATGTGTGTTACAACATTAAAAAAAAAAAAAAATTTAAAAACATCTCAGTAATATTACTGTCACGTACGTATGGTTACCAATGAGTTGAGACCCACCATGAAGTTATGTGATTTATTATAAGTAGGTGCAAGGTGCAGCAGCTAGCTAGCCATTGCAGAGAAGAAACAATTAAGGCTTTATGTCTTTCTCAACAATGGCAGCCATCAAATTCATGGTTAGATCGACAGTGCTATTCTTCTATCTGTGCACATATAATGCAAAAGGCACAGAAGCATCTAATTCATTGCCAAAATTTCCAGCCATTTATATCGTTGGTGATTCAGTGATGGACACAGGCAATAATGATTATATCTCAACATGGGTTAAGGCTGATTATCGTCCGTACGGTCAAAACTACAAAGACCAGTTAGCCACAGGAAGATTTTCAAATGGACAACTTATTCCTGACTTGTTGGCCTCCACTCTAGGAATCAAAGAAGCTATTCCTCCGTTCTTGGATCCAAATCTTTCGAATGATGATCTAATAACTGGTGTGAATTTCGCGTCAGCAGGATCAGGTTTTGACGATTTAACAAGTGCATTTTCGCGGGCCATTCCCGTTTCCAAGCAAATTGACAATTTCAGGAACTACATTCTCAGGCTTCAAGGCATTGTTGGGCAACAAAATGCTACTAACATCATTAACTCTGCTTTATTAGTTCTTAGTGCCGGAACCAATGACTGGATTTTCAATTTTTATGACATTCCTGCAAGAAGGGTGCGGTACGATGTTAATGGCTACCAAGATTTTCTATTGGAAAGGGTCAAAAACTTTATTCAGGTAATTAAATTAATTAATTAAGATTTTCAATTAATTAATTAGCCATGCATATATATAATCATTTCATTAATTAATAAATAATAGGCTGAGGAGGTTAAAATCAATTAATTTCAGGAATTGTACAGAATGGGGTGCCGCTCTATAATGGTAAGCGGACTGGCTCCAACAGGTTGCTTGCCTGTTCAAATGATATTGCAGCTGCAGAAACCGTCTCAAAGACGTTGTGTGGAAAATCAGAATATGAATTCTCAAGTTTACAATAAAAAGCTTGTCAACTTATTATCTGGATTGCAAATCAACTCAACTCTTCCAGGAATCAAACTTGTCTACAATGACTTTTACACCCCACTCATTGACATGATTAATAATCCCCTAAACTATGGTAATTACTTGATTATCATCTTAGTTTACTTGCTTGCACAATAATTATTTAATATATTACTTGTCCTTCATACACTGCATGCCTTGCAAATTAATTAATTAATTTGCATTTCACCAAAAAAAAATTAATTAATTAATTAATTTGTAAGGGTTATAAATTATACTAACGAGGGTAAAAAGCTATGATGTCACCTGAAAATTATATAATTTTTTTTTAGGTGACAATCTCTTATTAGCGGTATCATGGCTTACATTTAGATAAAATAAAAAAAAATATGTAGATAATTAAATATTAACTAAAAAATTGTGGTAAACAATATTTATGTAACAACAATATCTATATATAACCCCAAAAAAAAATTAAATTAAAGAGTATATGCTATCACAGGTTTTATGGAAACAAAGGAAGGCTGTTGTGCGAGGAGAGTTAAAGCATTAGCATTCTTTTGCATTCCATCGGTTCCAGCATGTGAAAATCCTGATCAATTCTTATTTTGGGACACCATTCATCCAACTTCAGCAGCCTATCGACACATCTTCAAATCTATTGTGAGCAATGTTCTTCCCCAATTCTTATAGAATCAAACCCATGCTACTGTGAGAAAATTCCATATGTATTATCATATTCTAACATTTTTCAATTTTATTATTTGGAAAAATTGAAAGATACAACTTGTATTTATTTTTTTTTGGAAAAATCACTATTTATTCTCTCTAATTTGACATGATACACTAGTATTTTTATGAGATTTGAAAAATATACGATTTACTCTCTGTAATTTGACATAATACACTAGTATCCCCTTGAGATTTGAAAATTATACTATTTACTGCTTAAAATTTTGATATATTGCACTAGCATCTTCTTGTAAATTTTATTTACTAGACTAATATCTCTTAAACAAAAGAGAATATTCCTTTTTACTAGTGTATTATATTTTTTTTTCAAATTTCAGGGAAATACTAGTATATTATGTTAAATTACAGGAAGCAAATTATTTTTTTTCAAATATCAGAAAAATACTAGTGTATTATGTCAAATTAGACGGAGTAAATAATAATTTTTTTTTTTTGTATTTTTTCTACTTCTTTCTATTACAATAAATGCTTGTAAACAAAAACATGTGTTGTAGATTAATTAGTGATAAAATTCTGACTGCCACGCTTTCTATTCCCCTTTTTCCCTTTTTCCTTTTTTGAGTTTTTATATTAAACATTTTTTTTACTAAACTTAAGAATATGTATTGTTTTTTGAATGAAAATGTATTCGATGTTCAAATAATGAAAGTAGGTGGAAAAAATAATTAAAGAAAAGGACCACCCAATCTCTATCAACAATTGCCTAGCTACTCCTATCTTCACTTTTCTTTTCTTTTTTTCACAGAAAAATCTGAAGCTCTAGTTCCCTTCATATCAAGGTGGAAATCCTTACCCAAAACCATAAAGACAATATGCAATAATGGAAGCACATTTATTATAATTGTACTTGATTTGCCACAGCAACTGCAAAATTTAACATAGTGATAAAAAATAGTATTCACTCAAGATTTATCATATTAAGAAAATTAGTTAGTTTAATTAAATTAATAATTTTTGTTAAAGTAATTTTTATAAAAAATTCTGAACTTTCACTTTTATATCAAAATAATTATATTATTTATGTTTTAACTATTAAGTGTATACACTTTCAATTTCATATCAAATATATTTTTAGGAGGAATTTAGTTTGATTTAATAGTAACATGATACTCATAACCTATTTTTTGAACCAGTTATATAAACGGTTTTCATACTGAAAATATGTTTGCATTGATCTAGTTATATCTAGCTGGATCTAGCATACATATGATTAGCTTTAAGCATATATATTTATATATGCATAAACTTAGAGCCATTTGATATATAGTTTTGTTCAGATCTATGTAATTTTTAACTACTGTTACACTATTTCAAAAAAAAACTATTATATTAATTTTAAAAAATAAATACCATATATACATATTAATATATGTTAGTATTGTCAAATTAAAAAAAAAGTTCGGAGTACTATATTATTGTCAAACCAAACTAAATTCTTTTTGTTGCTACATTTGATATAAAATTGAAAATATGTATATTTAAAAGTTAAAAAATAACAAATATGATTATTTTGATAAAAAAAATGAAAGTTCCGGATTTTTTTTATGTAAGTTGCACTTTCGCTTAATATTTTCCAAAATTACCATTCATTTATTATTATCTTGAAAAGTTTTATTTCTTTTTAATGTAAAATTCAAATTAATACTCATGTAAATGTCAACCAATTTTAAGAGTTATTTAAAATAAGAGTTGAAAAAATTTAAGAGTCCAAGATTAATAATTATTTGATCGTTTATTTATTGATATAAATGGCAGTGACATATGAATAATGGAACATATAAATAAGGGTGCATATATTTGTAATTGAACAAAATAACTATACTTCATAAAAGGAAAAGTGATTTATAATTTCGGAGAGCAAAAAATGAAAAATAAGCCTATTTTTTCCGGACGGAAGGAGTAACAAATTTAATTACTTTACCAATCTTTTTAACCATTTAAAATAAGAGTCGTAGTGACAATATATACTGCTGTCTTTGTAATCCAAATATGAAAAGGAAGAACTCCATAGTATAAATAAGACAACAATTTGATTGTTATGGGCTAACACTGCAAATAGGCAAATTTTGGTTGAAGGACTTATTAGACCGAATTTTATCGTAGATACCTATTTAATTTTTCACACCCACCTAATTTAAGGGCTCAATTACACCCATTAGCATTAAATTTATTATAGCAAAAACACACTGGTTTTTTAAAAATAAATTTAAGATAAGAAAAATGATTAAATATCCCACAACAGCAAAGTAGGATCAGCTATAGTTTTTTTTTTTAGAAGAAGATATAAATTATTCATTTTAAATTGATCAAGTAAAAGAAGATAAAAAGTCACCGAAATTTCAATTTTTAACATTGAACGATATTTAGTATTAAAATTAAAAATTTAACGTTATATTAATAAATATGATAAAATTAATTAAGACATATATATATCTATATCTTAGAAAAAAAGAGTTAAATTTCTCTCTATAATATATTGATATCGGTTATATGTAAACATTGGCAGACTCCATTTATTTTTAATTTTCAAAAAAGAAAGAATAAAAAATACTTGTCTTCATAACCTATCTAGATATATGGAAGATAAGAGGCACTTTATCGTCTCCATATATAGCTTATAAGGACATCTTTTCCTTTTACAATTTTATACAAATTTGGAACAACATATAAGAATTTGAATTTTGCGATTTAGCGACGTAAAATAGGCGTCGCTAAAATTAGTAGTAGAATCTCAAAAAAGAGTCTCACCCTGAAACAGCGACGTACAAAAATTTGTCGCTAGAAATATCGTCGTTATTAGTAGATAATGTGCGCGCCATAACAACTGCGCAGATGTCAACATGAAATGCACTTGGCCACTCCGCTGGCGACGCTACATCTCGTTGCTAATTAGCATTGAAATTTTTGTTGCTAAATTGTGATATATTATAATTTTTTATATAGCGACAAATTTGGAGTCGCTAACTAATTTTTTAATATTTCCAAAATAATTACGGTCATTACAAAAATAATATGCTTATAAAATATATGGATATCATGTAATTCATTACATTTACACTATTAAACATTCGTCATAATCTAAAAATTATTGTCTTATCTAAAAAAAAGTCAATACAATGGTGTAAGTTAAGAAAATACAACGCGTAGGTGAAGGATCTCTGAGTGAGGAAGACCGAGGAACTGTACTTGTGGATTGAAATTGTGTTCTCTTTGTAAAATCACATATCAAAACATGCATCCTATCTTCCATGAATGCATGTTGCAACTACTCAGTCTACATCTCTCTCCATTGCATGCGATCTAACTTATCAACATATATAATATAATCTCCAAATTAAAAAGATATATCTTAAACTATCTTATGTTTTTGTATAAATCAATTAATTAAATGAAAGAACCACATATGATTTTAGCAGATGTATTCAATTTGTTTATTAATTAATTTTATCCATTTGCATTTGAATTTTTTTCATATTGTAAGTTTTTGTTTGAATTTTCTGATACTCAGTTTTGATGAAAATGAGCAAGGCAGACGACATTTGCTTAGTTGGCATTTAAAGAAGTTACTAGCATTGTTTTTTTGGGGGGTAAAAGCAAATTATCTCTTTAGATATTTAGGAATACTCCAAAAGACACTTGGAAGAACTGGCGTGTCACTAATTAAATATATTTATATTTCGACAAAATTGATTGTGAATCAACCAATTCTATTCATACTCTCGTGTGTATAAGAAAACAGAAGAATCAAAATTAAAAAAAAAAAAAAAAAGGAAAATCCCATTCTTTGTATACTAAGTATGTAATTCAAAATTACAAAGTCTGGTGTTAACTGAAAGGCTATCCGAGGGTCCAAAAATCCATTGAAGTTCCCCAAAATTCATAGCAAAAGTGAGAGAATTCTTAAACCGTCTCACATATATGCTATTGCTGAACTTCAGTCGTTAGACCCCTTAATCATAAATTAATTAAAGTTTGCTGCTGCAAATTAAAAGTTAGCTTAAAACTAGAAAAAAGAGAGCCCATCTTCCAGAGGTCCAATGTCCAATATTAGGCTGCCAATATAGAAGGAAGAAATGAGCATCAAAATTAGGAAAATCAATCATGTATACAAAACCCCTTTTCCCCTTGGTTTTTTGTTTTTGCTTCCTTAGCTAGCCCTCCGTCATCTTGCATGTCTATAAATGTCAATTTTCTTCTTCTTCTTCTTCTTGGGTAGCTATGTGCCAAACATCCAATCACAAATAGTACATATTCTTTATGTATCATTCCAGACAGAGAAGGTTGAAGCACCATGACAGAGAGGCATGTTGTTAGACCTGATAGGACCAAGTGCAGGAACAGCTGTTGGCACCCAGTTGTTACATGTAGAACCTTGATGATCATATGCACTACTACTTCCCCTTATAACGACACCTCCATCTCCACCTGATGATGACGTCGTTTGCTGTGATACATAATACAAATTCCTTGCATGGTATTGGTAAGCATCTGATGTTGATCCATTCATATTTTCTCCATTAAACCCATTTCCTTCATTATCATTATTATTGGATATAACTGTAGCCAATGGTATTGCATAGCTCATTCCTTGATAGCAGCTTCCATTCGCATCCCCTCCTCCTCCTCCTTCTCTAGTGTTGCTATATATTACCGAATTATTCGACCCAGCTGAACCATGCTCCGCGGAATAAGATGAATCCAAGCTCATCAAGTTGTGCAAAACAGACGGCTGAAAGAAATTGTGGGTATTTGATGACCCCAATTGTAGCTGCTGCTGATGAATTTGATCTTGGAACCCGTTGCTGCTGCCATCAGTACTAGTGTCCTGTTCTTGCTTGCACCATACCCTTTGACCGTATGGATAGTGCATGCTAAAGGGTTGATGATGATGATGGCTTTGTTGAAATGCAACAGTAGGCCAGCCATAGCTGCTGATTATTCCATGCTCTGCAAGCTGTGAATTACTCATAATATTCTCATTCTCTGTTGATCTGTGTGTAATATCTATTGCCATTTCAGCTGCGTGGTCAACATCTTTCAGCCTCTTGGCTGCTCCGCCGATGGGTAATGTGCTGCTTTCCAAGATGCTGTTTACATCGTATCTGCTCATGTCGAAGTTGGTTACCGCATTCAGTCCTCTGAATTTTATGGCTGCTATGTCATATGCCTCTGCTGCTTCCTCTTGAGTGCCTATTTATATATGAATTTCAACCAATTACCTTGCAAGTTGCTGTTTTCATCCGTATATATGTTTCAATCAAGACCCAAATGAAGAGAAATTACTAACTTACTGAAAGTTCCTAGATAAAGATCTTTGTTTCCTGCCACTCTTCCTATTCTTGCTTGCCATCTCCCATGCTGGTGGTGTCTGGTATATATGGAAATAATTTAGTTTCCCTCTCACAGTAATGCTTGGAGGCAAAATAGATTTCATTTTATGTTGTGCACTTCTGTATGTTTGGCCTAATTAATTGACCAGCCTCAATTAATTTAAAGAAAAAGGACAGCAAACCAAAGATTAAAATTCACTTTTCATACAAAAATGTAGAAAATAGTGAATATGCAATTAAAAATTGCCACCAAATTAAGTTCCAAAATTTTCTTGCTTAAAACTGACCATAGGAAAAATTTTAAAATACGTTTGATCAGATTAATGCATTAGCCCATTTTTAATCAAAACCATACCTCAATATGAATCGGAATAACTAATTACACATATAACGTTTTATAGATGAGAAGGAATTAAATTAGGCGCTCTACTAAGATAAAACATAATTAAAGAGTAATTAATTAGACAGATTAGGAAGATCAATTACCTAGTAACACCGCGATAGATGGATGCACCCCTGGAAAACCCACTACTTTTCCTGCATAAACGGGAAAGTCAAAATCATCTATTTTCACCGATTTGTCCCAATATATATGGTGAATTGAATAAAGGAAGAAGACAAAGGGCAACACTATTTAGTACCTTCGAAGAGACGCAACATATTCCTGCCTAGTCATGTGCTTCATTTCTTCTATTTCTTTTTCATAGTTGCTAATCTGCAAATTTATTTACAATTTCAATCAAAGTTCCAATATGAGTAAGCACGACCCATAAGTATCGCTGCAACTAACTGCTAATACGTATATAAAATGAACCCATTTTTTCTCTAATGGGACGCATAATCCCTGTTACTGGGATACTTTTGAGGAGCACAATACCATAGTTTTTGTAAGAGTACTCCTCTACTAATATTGTCTCCAAATGAAACAACTGCATGTCAAATGCAAATGTCCATGTTGTTCCAGACAAGTTTTATTATATATATACCATCTTTTTAAGGGGAAAAAAACATTTATAAAAAAGAGGAAAAAAGAAGTGGTGTTAACGATTCAAATTTCCCTCAAAAAGGGAAAACAAGTAGAAACTTACAGGGAAATTTGTGGTAGTAGTGGTACCCCAATATTTCAATGCTGCTAAATCATATGCTCTTGCTGCCTTCTCTTCTTTATCATAACCACCTATATATGAATTTCAAATAAAAAAAGCCATAAAAAAAAGTCTTTCAAAAAGAGTTTTCGAAATATCATTCACTATTTTCTTAAAACTTATCAAATATGGAAAGGAGAAGCAAAAAGATTCTCTTACCCAAATAAACTGCAAGGAGATACATATGGTAAGCCCCACATCGAGATATAAATGTAAGAATCCAGAACACCAACAAGTTAGTACAAAAATGAAACCATTAATTATGAATGACTAATCAAAATTCAGAAGTACGAGGAGAAGAAGAATTTTTAAATATAGAAAAGAAAAGATATCACTATTTTTCAATTCTGAGGGCATAATCTAGAGATATGAAAATTCAAACTACAGTAGTATTAATTAATCAATAAACAAATGTAAACCCATACCTTGTCTTCCTTTTCGAGTTTGTCCTTCTCTTCTGCAACTGTTATCCCAGAGATGAGCCTCATATCTTCCTGTCCATCTATGTCTGCAAATATCAAATTAAACCCGAAAATTATCATCACATTATATGCCAACTCAAAGGAAACAAAGTAATAACAAATTCAACAACCTTTCATAAATGAATAGATATAGATAGATACCTTGTTACACCACGGTATATGGAAGTCCTTTGTCCAAAAGTATCAATGGATTTTCTTGGAACTGCTTCGATGGCACCCGTTTGGCTATCGAGACCATTAAGAGTACTGTTGGGCTGCTTGTTGTTGTTGTCGGAAGAGGAACTACGATGATCCCCGTCGGCGCCATTGTTCTTGGCTTCTCCATTAATGTTAACCCCAACCCCTGTACTCATAGAAAGGGACAAACTTTGTGCACCACCGCCGCCAGTGTTGTCGCGTTCTTGCTGATGGGTGGGTGCTGGCTGCTGGTTTCTCAGCCATGACTTGATCATGGACAAACCAATGGAGCTAGTATTACAAGCCGTATTAACAGCAGTAGTGTTGTCATCTTCTTCTTGTGTTGTTGTATGATCATTATTAAGAGTAGTGAAAGAGCAGCTTTGAAACATGTAGTCCCCGGTGGTATTATACACATTATTGCAAGCAGCAGCAGCAGAAGGAAGTTTTTGGTCATGCGTAACAAAAGAATGGCCACCAACTCCGAGGAAGTTTTCAAGTTTGGGTTGTTGATTATCCTGATGATCAAGGTTATGGTCGGTATCGCATGAGGTAGGCATCAGCATATAATCTGGGTTTATGCCTAAACCCTTAATAGTGGTCCAATCTGTGAATAAATTAGATAAAATCATTAGAGAGGGTTAGGGTTTTACAACTTAAGAGTTGCAAGATGACATTTTTATGATACAACTACAAACCTTGAGATTGATTACTGTGTCTGAAAGCTTCGAGAATACCAAGAGAGGCAGCTGGGAGGTTGAGAGGTGCAGTTGTGTCAGAAGTGAGATCGAAGCACTCGCCAGAGACATCGGTGCCAGAGATTTCATCTGAGTGGAAACCTAAGCGGGAGGCCGCTGTGTTAATGTGAGATTGATCTTGATCATGGTGATGATCAGGCAATTGAGATGATAGTTCTTGAGGGGAAAGAGAGAAGCCTAGCCAGTTATTCATGGAGGCCATAAGTATATATATTATCCTAGGTATATTTAAAGTTTTTGTTTTCCTTCTAAAGAGAGTTAAAGCACAGAAAGATGAAGAATTATTTCATGCATGAAGCAGTGAAACAAGTGAGAAAACCATGAATACAGTAGACAAGGGAGAAGAGGAGAGGTCAAATAATCTTGTTCTAAGTACAAATGATACATTCATATAAACACAGATACATTCTCTCTCTCTCTCTCAAACCATTAATGGGGCACCCCTCCTAAGTCAAGGGCAATTCCTAAAATTTTTCACTAACTACAAACGAAATCAGAAATGAAGCAACCATTTGTATGAGAAATTTTAAAATGAGTAATTCTATGCTGTACCCGGTGTAATTTACACCGGGTACCTTAAAACCATTAGACTATAAACTTTTAATCTCATCCGTTGATAATGAATGATTGAGATTAAAAGTTGATACTCCAATGGTCCTAAAACATCAAGTGTAATTTATACCGGGTGCATCATAGAAGTCCTCTTTTAAAATTGATGAATTCTAAGAATTTCATGTTTGGTTTGATTATAAAATTTGATGATGTAATTACCATTATATTTATATTTGGTTCAATAACCACAATTCATAGATTTAACAATTAATTTTCAATTTTATTTTTTATTAAATATCTATAATTTATTATTAATTAAATATGTACAATTAATTACACTACATACATACAAATTTATAAAATAAAATTGACTATTTTAAGAGTTAAAAAATAAAAAAAATTATTATACGTTATAATGTTTAATTCATTGCTAAAAATATTTTTTTATTAATACTTTAATGCATATTAAGACTATTTAATAATAATAATAATAAAAGTAATTAGTTCAAATTAAATAATAATAAAGTAATTAGTTGAAATTAAAAGAAAAATATTTTTTGCTTTTTTACGATGAAGGATAATTTAAGAATATTATTAATTTATTAGGAACAATTTTGCAATAAAAAAATTTGGTAATAATCTCTCATTGTTCAAAATTTATGAATTTTTAACATTTCCACATAGGAGATGAGGATTTTGGTAGATGAAAGATTTTTTAAAATCCACGGATTCTGATTTTTTTTAAGTAACTAAACGATAAATTTAACATAAATTTATAAATTGTTCAAAATTGTTCATTTAAAATCTCTAAGTCTATATTTGGATTGAGAAATTCCAAACAAGAGATTTTGATATAAATTTTATAAAATCCATAAATTTTAAAATATTTCAATTCAAATAGTATTTCAATCTAAATATAGCCGAAATGAATACTCTAAAGTTTGGAGTGTAAATTCAGCCTCTATATATGGGTAGTAAGGTACTTCTACACGCTTTTTTTTCTACGATTATAAGGGTTCATTAGTGTTTTAATTCAAGATCTAACAATTTTGATTACTTTTTTTTTTTTTTCTAAGCAAACAATTTTGATTACGTATAAATAGTTAATATATATAAGCTGAAGGCGTAATTTCATAATTTGTTTCTCTAAGTTTACCTCAGTTTCTTTTAAATAATTAGTGTGCCACTTTCTATTTATGCTCATTTTGGTTATAATTTGATAACTCTTTCTCATCTTTTTATATTATTTGTTTCTGCACCGTTCAATAATTAAAATATATTACGATATAAGTAAATTCAAGAAAGGTAAGAATTTTTTTTTTTTAAAAGAAACGATATAGCAAAACGGCCATAATTAAAAATCATGTTTTTCTCTTTTTTCCTATTTTAACTCAAAGTTGATTTTGGAAAAAAAAAAAAAACTCCTAAAAAGTTGCTAGTATATTAATAAGAAAGAAACAAAAGGGACAAGATGACTTTAAAAGGAGGTTTTGATATATGCAACTGATATAGTGCAATATCCATCTACTAATTGTTTATGATTTAAGCTAGCATATGCGTTTTTTTTTTTTTATTCGCTCCAAATCCATTATGTCTCATAATCTAAAAATTGATCAGAAAGAATAGCCTTAAGAAACAATTTTTTTTAGCCAAAAAAAAAAAAAAGGAAAAAGGTGCACGAGAGGAGCAGCAAAATAATAATTTTTGAGTTGTAAATAGTTTAAGGGAATAGTAAGTAGATTGCAATCCAAAAGTAAACAAGTTCATCTTATATTCATGCCTTCTGCCTTATTTGATAGTATAGAAGTTAAAAAGTGATTTTATACATATATAAGAAAGGGGAGGGTGTGTGAACCCAGCTGCTAACACATGGGTGATAAGTAACCCATAAGCATCTGAATGTGATATCGTAAACTCAAAACAAACCCTTTCAACTTGCAATAATAATAATAATAATAATAATATTTCACCGCTTTAATTAACCACAACCACATTATATATTTTATCATAAGAATTATTTGTTTTTATGAAAATATAAACCTTATCTAAATAAATACAAATACAAAAAATTGTGTGTTATTTTTAATTTAATAGTATTTCAATTGTTGCCTTAGAAAAATTAATACTAATTTTAGCCTAGACTGATATATATAAATTTTTAAAAGATGTGTAATTAGTTGGGTGGTTCATATTTGAGATATATAGGAGGAAGAAATTTGGAATATGTTAGAGAAGGTGGATGTTGACTGCCCCTCCTTCACCTGGCCTGGTGTTTGCAATCTCGTAATATGTATATATATATATATAAAGACTAACACTAGTAGCAGAGAGGAGATTGATATGATGATATATATTTGCTTTGCTGGAAAACACCTGTAGAAGAAGATGATGATGATAGATATAAGCTAATAGTAATCTGACAAATTAAAGAGCTAGCTAGCAGTGAGAAAGAAATAAAAACCATTAATTTAAGCACAAATGGACATAAGTCATTTCATATGTCAGTAAAATCTGATGCTGCCACTCCCCTTCGCCCCCCCTTTTTCAATTAATATTTTTGGTATCTTTCTTAAATTTGATTTGTTTGGTTTGTCACAGTATAAATCATCACACAGTCTGCCTACAAACACCCATAACTTTCTCACATTCCATCCCATCCATGCTATTATCTTACTATTAATTTATTGGTCCTAATCATCAATCTGCTCCCCCACTTCAGACGGGAGTCTTTTTTCGATCTCTACCTTTGTTCAATAATTCATCCATCACCCCCTTTTTCATATTACTACTTCCATTCCAAATAGGGTTAGCAATGAGATAAAAAATTTCCCTTCTCGATCTGTTCTAAATAGGATAGAAATGGAGATATAAATTTTTTTTTTGGTCTATTGAGCAGAATGAGACGGGGATGGAGAGTATACTCCCTGCTCCAGTCTTATTGGGATCCAATAATTATCTTTTAAAATTACATATATATATAATCATTTATACTTTATATTATGTGTTTAAATATTATATTAATTATGTCTATCTTACCATATGTATTATATTTTTTTTATTAAAATAATTGTATTATATTAGATTTATGTACTAATTTAAATTATATCAATAAATTAAATATATATTTAGCTGATTTACATAATAAAATTAGGAATTTATTTATAATTAATATGTACACCATAGTCATTTTAATTAATGTACTATGCTAATTTATGAATTATTTTTTTTAAATGTATGAACTTTTAAATTATATATGATGTTTATAAATCATCAATGATATTTATATAATATATGAACTTGTTTTAATTTGTGAACTTTTACATTTACATTTCAATAACTTTATTAAGTATTATCATATTTTTGTGTATACTAAATTAATTATTCTATTATATAAAATTGTAGTATGAATATATTATTTTTAATTTTACAAAATGGAGATGGGAATCCCTGCGGGATGGGGACAAATTTGTTCCCATTAATATGGCGGCTATTGGGACGAGGAGGAGATTATACTCCCCGCTCTGCTCCGTTGCTAAACTTAATTCCAAACTAATTGACTCACTTTGGTATTGCACTTAAATTAAGAAAGTATTTAGTAGATTTAATTATAGGAAAAAAAAGCTAAATATGACTAAATTACCCTTCTATAGATATATTCAAACTTAGAAATAAGTATAGAATTTTGTAAAACTAATTGATATAGATAAAATAGAGAAAAAATTAATGTTAGATTGGATATATAAAAGTGATAAATAATTGAAATTTTTTAATTTTAAAAAAAGATAATTAGTTTAGAATGGAAGAAATATATATATATATATATATAATGCAAGAACGATAATCCTCTGTGTAGCTAGTTTTATTCTTAGTAATATAGCAATTGAAAGTGAATTTTTTATTTTTCAAAAAAAGAAAAAAAAAAGAAAAATGATAACTTGATTAAAATATGAAATATGAGCGTGGTTGTTGCGCCCCTATATGAGGACATTAATCCTTGTCTTCCGGGTTCTTGAGGTTTATTTCATTCTCAAATTTAATTATTTTTGAGAGGGACAGATCGGAGTAAAATCTTAATTTCCTTATGGAAATCTCACACGCTTATCTCCCTTTTCGATGCTTTTGTCATCAACTGCTAGCTTTCTCTTTCTTTTTTTTTTTTTTTTTAGAATTCTCTTTCTCTTTTTATTTAATTATTATAATAACCGTACGTAATTAGTATTTTTTTTTCCACATTAAATAAGAAAAAAAAAGTAATATAGGAAAACACAATTTGTCATAAACACATGTATCTGCAAATTATATAAATAGGATACAGCAGGTGTAGTAGTAATATTAAATTTACATGCATGTACAAGTTTTGTTTTATATGAAAGGGTAAGAAAGAAATAAAGAATAGAAAGAGATTGATCTCGAAGGGTGTAAAAAATTAAAAAAAAATAGAACTGTAAGTTTGACCGTCAATAAAGGCATCAAAAGAGGCCGGTAAAACCACATGGCCTCAAAGTTTAAAATATTAAAATTAATTTTTTTTAAAAAAAGAAAGAAGCCTGCTAGGGTTAGCTGCTCTCACTGTAAAAATAAATAAATGCTCTCGGTAATCTAATCATATAATCATGCCCAACCCAACTCCCCGGCCCCTTACACTGGACAGAGATACAATTAAAGTATAGTGTTTCATATTTGAGATATAAAGTGAGAGAGAAAGCATGAGGATGAGTTTTGACCTAGTAGTACACACATACCTTCTTTTAGGGTTTCCCATATATAATAATGTGAAAATGGTTTTTGAAAAAGAATTTAGGTTTCACTGCATCTCTGGTGGGATATAGTTTTCCGGTGTTAATTATATATGCCAGTAGTTGATAATTTTATATGTATTTATGCACCTTACCTTAGTCATGAAAAGGGGTTGTCTGCAATGCTCCCACTAGTTAATATTACTTTTTGATATATATGAGAAATGAGATAACTGATTGAAATCCAAAAAAGAAATGCTGAATTTCCCAGTGAATTATTACATGTGTCAAGGTTGGTATCTTGCCGCCCCAAATTAGTATGCCATGTGTTCCTCATGCCACTACATGTTTATTTTTGTTTTAAAATGATATAATTCACTCTCCTTTTCAAGTCCATTTTATTCCGTTTTAAAATACACATTTTTGTTTAAAAAAACAGAAAATATAATTAGATGGGGTTTTTTTTTATTAAAAAAAATGACTGTTTAATGTGCTTGATCAATAAATGACTTTATTTCTTTTTAAGTCTTGATTAAAATTATTTGCTTATAAAAAAAATGTCTTCATCAATGCAGTAATCTGTCATTAAAAAATAGCCTATTGGAGAAAGAACAATAAGAAATGAGAAAAGTATTTGAATTTGAAATTACCAGTTGTGTTGGTCAGCATTGTAAATATTAATGAAGAATAATTGTAAAAGCGAATCTTATTAGGACAAATGGAAGTGTTGAGATAATTGAATAATTACAAAGGGTAAATTCTGTGGGTAGTGATGGTGACAATAAAAGAATTGCAATGGTTTTTGTTTGCAAGTGAGAAGAATGGGATTATTCAGTTATAGCATCATGTTTGTATGGTGTAGACAGTCCCTTTCATATTATGTTGAATATATAGATCTTGGTTGAACTAATCCCTAAAAAAATTAGTTCAAAGAGCATATTAATTAATGTGAGATATTTCAACACATCTTCTCACATCTAGAATTGAATACATACAGAAAATCTAAAACGTCAATTTTATATGACTGGACAATTGGTGGCTCTATACCATGTTGAATATACGAGTCTCTCTACATGACTCTGCCATTCTATATATTTTTTAACATTTTATATACATATAAAGGGGAAAATTGATAATATTAGGGAGAGAGCCCATGACGTGTGAAATTGGGCCCAGAGAGAGATGGGTCAAAATGGAAAGAGCATTTACATTACGCATGTCACACCAAATACTTCACATTCCACACCGCCTGCTGACACCCGCCCGCAGCTGAATCAGTGACTCCATTCTGATATTAGACGAAAAATCTGTAATAAAATTAATGCATACACACGTGAAATTATGATCTTTCGATTTCTAGCTAGCTAGGTGTGTGTTTTGATATAATTAAAATGGATAATACTAGTATATTTTAACCAATAGCAGGCTGATGAAACCAGAGAGGAGAGAATATTGACAAGCAAATTTAGGTCGCGGGAAGTGGGGATCGATTGCTTTGGAGAAATCAGCGTACATCCTCGGTAAACATTACTCCTTTTTAAGTTTAATTTGCCTACAAGTAATTGAAAACATTATAATTGTTTGCTTTATTGCTCCTCTTCTTCTTCTTCTTCTCCTTCTTTACCCTTCTCCATACAAACATATATATATATATATATATATAATTTTTACCATAAAAAAAATTAAAGAAATTAGGACACTTATATATAATTTTTACCATGAAAAAATTAAAGAAATTAGGACACTTCCAAGAAAAATATACAAAAATTGTACGTTGTTGAAAAATAATAATAAAAATTTTTTATTAATCATTCACATATATGTGTATATTAATTACTTACAATCTACATGAAATTATCAAAAGCCTAAAGTCAAGTCAAACGATAGAAAGTGAAAAAGAGAGAGATTTGGGCTTATTTGTGTAAATGTAGCAGTAAATTACAGTGGAAACCTCATGCGTGTCTGTGATTGTCTCTTCTATCTCAAAACAGAATCCTCTCATAAGCCAACAGGCCCTAGGAATGCTCATTCTCGTCTCTTTCTTAGGCATTTTTTTTTTCTTTCTACTATAATATTCATCAAGTTCAAAACCCTAAAAAGAGTTGGGATTCATTCCTTTTTGACTTGGACTTTGCTATATTCACTTAATTGCTTGGAAGAACCCCCAATTCGAATTGTTCTTTATGAAAAAGAAGATAAAAGCATCGAAATTCAAAACTTATACATAATTTCTTTCAAGTTAATTATAATCTTGGGCTTAAGATTTTATAATTGATACCCCCATGCCCTAAGTTGATCTTCTTTCTCTTTAATTAATATTTATTAATTAGGTCCTACTGCATTATGCATGAATATTTACACCTACTTAGGTCCACATTGTTGCGTGTGCATTGAGGTGATAATGTTCTCCATTGGTAAACTTGTTACATATTAATTCGGTTTATTATATCTTCATTGACAGATCAACTGAATAATTAATTGACATATTCAAAAGCAGTTTCTACTAATCGTATTCATATTGTGTGTATGACTAAATACATTTATCTTATTAATTTAGACACAATATATATTATTTGCAATTTCTTCATATATTTGAATATTATATATACAACTGTAAAATTTCTTTATTAAATATATTAATTTGGGCACCTAACTACTTGCATATATTTTAATCAGATTATAGTAGTAGCTTAAATCCAAGAAGTAATTATAATATATATATATTAGTATTACATGTACAATCACCGCCCAATACCACAAGCCATTTGTCTTTTTTTTTTTTCTTTTTGGTTTCTTTGCTGGCTTGGAACTGTTAAACATAGGATCATGCAACTTGCGAAGCATTTTTTTGCTTGCAGAAAACTTCTTTTGATTCATAATGTGAGAAAAGCGAACATTGTTTCTGTCATGTAAGCAACTTATTAATCCTTCATTTTTAGGAAACTATTTTATTTTTTGGACTATAAACAATATTTTTGAGTATTAAATTCCCAAATTCCACCTGCAAATATAACAGTTAGGCTAACTGGACATTACTGGAAAGTTTTGATTACACTTATAGAGAGAGAAGCCTCTGGACAATTAGAATGAGGAAATATCACGGAAAACCATTGTAATGTTTTTTTCAATTTTATTGATGTTTTTCTATTTTTTTTATTGCCACCTTTTTTTTTTTTTACCGATTTTTAATTATTTTTTTAAATACGAGAATTATTATATATTTAGCACAAATTTGTGTTCAATTAAAAAAAAAACTACATTTCTATTTTTTAAATATGGTTAAGAATTTCATTAACTTGCATGGTTACCGCTTTGTGCATACATTTATTTATTTTTAGTTATTATTTAATTAATTTAATTACCAAAGGAAATATACAAATTTATATTTAATTAATTTAATTGCCAAAGTAAATATTAATTAATAAAGTAAAATTTGGATAAAACTTAATTACCAAAAGAAATATATAAATTTATATTTAATTAATTTAATTATGGTTATTTACTTTGGTAAACATTTAGTAGATATTTTGTATACTTTGGGCAATCTTTTTTTTTATAAGCATATTTAATTTTATTGAAAAAGAAGAAAAAAACCTGTGTCCTTTAATTATTTAATTAATCTAGTATTAAAGTGATGAAAAAATCCCTCCTTATAACTAAGCAACATTGCACTAACAAGACAAAATCATTGCTTCCAGCAAAACAAGAAACAAAAGGACTGAAAAGAAAGAACAGAAAAGGCCTCTACCAACAGAAAAACAAAAAATAACGAAAAAAAACAAACTGAAACAAAAGAAGAGGCAGAGGCCATTCCTTTAAAAACCCAAGAAGAATGCTGATGCTTCGCCGAGAATGTCCAAGGATAGTTGCTGCTTTCTCGAAAAATGATCCCACTAGGCAAGATTGTTTCATTTTTTATTTGTCCAGCATTGAACTCCAATAGGTGACATGACAAGGCTGTACATATCGTAAGGGTAATGAGGAGTGATCAAGAGCACAAGTTGTTGTAGATCAATGTCCTTTCCAGTTTCCATGGAAGATGTGTTGATTTCTCGCGAGCCAAATGCTCCAAGCTATAGTATAAACAGAATTCTCCAGAAATTTTTCTGAAACCGTCCATGAACACACCCATCCTAGTACTCAAAGAAATTGGACAAGGACACAGGTATGACCATATGCACGCCCCACCAACATGTAAAAAACATCTAAACAGACCAAGCAAAACGACAGTGAAGAAGAATGTGATCAGCAGTTTCCCCAAAATGCCCACAAAATGTGCATCTATTGGCTGAGAGAGGGCATAGACTTCTTTGAAAGATGAAATCTTTTGTCACTAAGCATCCATGATAAGTGAACCAGCTAAACAGCTCAACTTTAACTGGTAAGAGATTTAACCAAACATTAGGATACCAGTTGACTGAGCTTGACTTATGCTTTGCATAAGATAGGTAACATGATTTGACATCCATCTCTACTGTATCCCCAAAGACGGAGTCAAACTATTCTTTAGAAAGAACAACATTCCCAATAGTAACCGTAAGATTAGCTGCTAGACGTTCTTCATCATTAGAAAGGTTACACACCCAATTAAAGGTCCAAAATCAAGCATTTCCATACCAGCTCCCCATATCACTAATAAAAGCATAGCGATTAGAAGTTACAGCAAATAGGGATGGATAAGATGATGCTAACGTAGAGCTCCCTTTCCAAATGTCAGTCCAAAAGAGAACGGTGCTGCCATTACCCACTTTGAAGCGGATGTTTTCCTACACAAAAACAGAAAAATCATTTGAAGAGGAGAAAGAGGAAGTAATACCTCTCCAGATTGGGGAAGATGCAGTAGATGGCCTGATTGAATCCAATCTGCTACAACCGTATTTATGAGATATTACTACACCCCAAAGCTTGTCTTTTTCATTCCCTAATCTCCAGAGCCACTTTAACAACAAAGCTTTATTATGATCTAGCAAATAAAAAATGCCCAGCCCACCCAAAACCTTTGGTTTCACAAGAAAATCCCAATTAATTCTATGAAGTTTATTAGAGGGACCACCACCACTCCAAAAGAACTTCCTCACATGGCTATTAATAACTATAGCAACCTCAGCAGGCATTTTAAAAATGGATAAGAAATAGAGTGGAAGAGAGGTGATGGAAGCCCGTATCAAAGCTAACCGACTTGCTTGAGACAAAATTCTACCTTTCCAAAATGCTTAGTTTTTCTGAATTTTTGCAATAACAGGCTGTCAAGTTTTTAAGCGGCATGGAGATGCCCCCAAAGGTAACCCAAGATAGGTAAAAGGCAGTTGAGAAACCTTACAGTAAGAATTTGCCGCAATTTCTTTGAGAAGCTCTTCATCAGCATTAACACCCACGATTGTGCTTTTGTGAAAGTTATGTAAAGACCAGAAATAAGAGCAAAACACCTTAACATACGAACAATGGTGGCAAAAGATTCAGTAGAGACATTGCTGAAAATCAATATGTCATCAGCGAATTGAAGATGTGAGATGGTAGGTCCATTCTGAGGCAGTTAGCAGCCACTTAAAAGACCTTCTCATACCATATTGGAGAACAGTAGAGAGAGAGGTTCGACTGCTATAATGAAAAGAAAAGGTGATAACGGGCACCCTTGTTTAATGTAAAAATAGAGATATGAGAATGTATTTTTCATATATTTTTATTGCTACAAGCTTTACATATTTATATACAAAGATGGAATGCTAATAAGGCAAATATACTAAGTAGGATACTATACTAATTAGGATATTTATAACCATTAATTGGGAATCAACTAATTAGGATATTTGCTACCACTAGTTAGGGGATTATCTAATTAGGATATTATATTATGTAATAGAGAGTATTCTTCATAGGGTTGCAGAGATGTAGCACTCAGAGTACTCTTGTCGTCCTTTGTCAACCACTGTTTCTCCACCCTTTTCATTAATTCCATCATCACTGCTTGGAATTTGTTTTGGCTTTACTGGAAGGCTGTCAGCTGTTGGTTTAATATTGTTTATCGATTGTAGATGTTTTGCATTTGTTCTTGGTGAGCATCCAACCTAGCTTGAGTTGTTACCATGGTAGGTCAGACCAATAATAGGAAATCAGCAAACTCAGCCACAAGCCAACAAGTATGAAAATAAGAGAAATATAAGAAAAGGCTTGTATTTCAATACTGTAAATGAGATATGAATATGGTTCTATACTGAAAATGGAAGATAAACATTGTTGTTGCTATAACAATGGAGCAAAGAAATAAAGAAAAAAGAAGAAAAGCAGAAATTATGTGAGCAACTCACAGCCTAGGGAGAAGGTCCCCTTCTCTGAGCAAATTGGAGACCCAAATAATCCAAAATAGTCAGCCCTCCTCTGCCCCTTGCTCCCCATTCCCTTTTATAATTGAAACCTAATGACTAAAAAGACCTAACAGCCCTTCATCATCCCTAAGGTTCCCTAGGTTTAGAATATTCCTATTTAGCTATTCTCTATCAGTGAGTGGTGATGAAAATTAGGTTTAGAAGGGAAAAAAAATGGAAAGAAGAAGTGATGTCTAGTGAAAAATGAGGGAAATTAAATGAGTTTTAGGGTTTTACAGGATGAGACTAGAACTATGTTATTTTATATATCAAGCATAGTGATATGTGGTACCATACAAAAAGGAATGAGATAAGGGTAGTACAAGATTCAAACATGAGATCAGTGAGAATCATCAACTTATGAACCATCATAGTATACGTCATTAATTGATAAGTAAATGGATTTATATTACTTAGTATAAATTGATTTGCTTAATTATGATTCTAATTAAAATGTAATGTTTTTGGTAGCCTTTGTCTTTATTTAGTCGGTTATAATAGTAATAATAATAATAATATATATACACGTGCGCATGCACATGCTATCTAAACTTATTATCATGTTGATTTTATTATATAAGAAATATTTTTATTATACTTTGCATAATATTTGAAATATTTTCTCATTGTTGGTTCAACCTTGGTTGAATCTTAAATCCTCTACCCTCTGTCTTCATTTGGCCTCGCCAGTATTAAAACCATGTTAGTAATCATCACAAAAAGATATGTCCCTAGCAACTTCCAATTTTTTTAAGTTGTCTTTTATTCTGTTTTTCTACTACTGCAGGAGCTATGACTTTTATCAGGGTAGTGATGCTAGATTTTCAGTTTTATCTGTTTAGATTCATTTGAATATGTACCTTTTTCCCAAACATTGTAGGCAAATGAAAATATGGGGTACCTCCGCTGGGAAGCAGAGAGAACTCAGCAAGATGCTTGATGAATGGTACCATTTGTGCTTCCTCTTGCAGCATAGGCTCATTTCAGATTTCATTCTGTGTTAAAGGAATCTTTTTCCACATTAATGTTCAGGGCTGTATACATTCAAAGAAAACATGGAAAGAAGCAGTTGTCCTCCTCAATATATCTGAGTGAAGCTGAGCCTTTTCTTGAACAGTATGCAAGTCGAAGCCCAGAGAATCAGGCTCTGATAGGATCTGCTGGAAGTTTAGTTAGAGCTGAAGATTTCCTGGCCATTGTAGAAGGAGACAGGGATGAGGAGGGCGATCTTCAGACAGAGAGGGATGTGGCTCCTCCAAGTCCCATTCCTTCAGTCAAGGACACTGTTCAAAAGAAAGAGGGTTTGATTGTATTCTTCCCAGGTAAAATTATCTGCTTATTTATTAGCTTTAAAAAGCTTTTCATTCTTGTTTATGAACTGCTTGTTACTTGGGAAGATTTGTAGGAATTGTTTCTCATTTTTATTATCTAAGAAATATTGTTAATTGTTTTATAAAGATTTTAGGGATTAGATAAGGCTTCATGTTGTTTCTTTCTGGAAATATCTACGCTTCAGCCTTTTAACAATGTGGCATCTTACTTGGAGCTAAGCAATTGCATTTTAACAATATGCTAGCACATCATACTTGGAAATGAATCCAATTTTAAGTATTTTGATACACTTTGGAATTAAACTTCTTGGATAGTTTATGGAGAATATCTATGATCCCTTCATGCTATTTGGTTCAGCTTCACAATTAATCCTGAAATTGCATTCAGGAATACCTGGTTGTGCAAAGTCAGCACTCTGCAAGGAATTACTAAATGCCCCTGGAGGACTTGGAGATGATCGTCCGGTTCATAGTTTGATGGGCGACCTCATCAAAGGTACAAGATATTATGCAGCAATTAATATTGGACATTATTTTCTTCTGGGAGAGAGGAAATTATTTCATTGTGGTTGAAAGAAAAGTGGAATTTAGCATCATTTAGAAGCTATATAATTCTCTCCTTGATCAATTGCTATCAAGTTCAATGCAGATACACATTAACCCCATTTTCATAAAATGTGCATATTGATTTGCTCAGAGCTAGTTTAAGTTTTGTTTGCAAATGGTAAAAATAATTTTATCACAGTTTTTGCATAACAAATGTAATTTATTGTGTTCATATTTGTTATGAACGGTATATTGAACAGTGAGTAACATATACTCTGTTGAAGAACATTTGAATATAATCAGGATTGCTGTTATCTTATATGGCTGATTAATATTTGATAGTGTATGTGTGGGTTTGCATATTGGAAGAACAATTAGTGTAGCCTTCTCGGTAAATTTTGCTATGATGCCTATTGCCTACAATTATTACACAAAAGTTTGTAAGGCTACTGATATTGGTTAAGTTTATGAATAATTTTCATGATAATTAGTTATGGGTGGATAAAATGGGTTCAGTTTGTCCATTTCATCTAAAAAATGGAAAACTAATTCTGTTGATTGAGATCTTTTGTTGTGGCTGCTAACATACTCTTTTACCACAATGTGGAAGTTAAAATATGAAACCAATCTCTCCTAGTGCATCTACTTATTGATGACTGAAGCATATAATAACAGAATGATTAAAAAATTACCAAGTCTGGTGCTGATAATAAATGTATATAGAAATTAAGACATGTGGAGTACATATCGGCCAGTAAGTAAATATTTATGGTTCATAAAGTTTTTTTTTGTTTGCATAATTATATGATTATGGAGGTAATTGTGTCTGAATAAGATATTAAATGCATGATTTTCATGATTGGTTACTATTGAAGTTTGTTTCTCCACATGGCTGCATGTTACTAGTTCTGTTCTCCAGTTATTTAATTCTTGGTTGATTATAAAATATGGCGCTTAACTTCTTTGATAGATATTTATTTATTGGATAGGAAGGTACTGGCAGAAAGTTGCTGATGAGCGCAGGAGAAAGCCATATTCTATAATGCTTGCTGATAAGAATGCACCAAATGAAGAAGTTTGGAGACAGGTAAATTAGTTGTTAATGGACTACCAATTTACAGTGTTGCTATGATAAACCAAAGAAGACATATCAATGAATAGGGTCTAAGTTATTTGAGCACCTCATTCTTATTGTCAAGTTCTCATCTGGTGGTGAATCATGAGTATTGGATTGTTTTTTGATGGTGGCCTGGTAGTATCTAAATAGTTTTTCTACTAGAGTCTTGGATCCAAGGTTGCAGAGATGTGCTTGTCAATTTTTTCTTGGTTATCTTGAGCATGTGGTTAGTTATTGCATGTTGGTTCCTGCGATCCTCCAAACATGGTAGCTTAATAAGGTGATAGCTCTTGCAAAGGCTATTGTCGAAACTAATATGCTATATTCGGTCTTGTTTTCCATTGCATGGGTGTGGATTGGTGGTTTCTTGAGACTAATGGGATTTAAGCTTACTAAATGAACTTGAAGGTCTATGACTTATAGCCTTATTCCATTGGGTGCAGATTGAAGATATGTGTCGCAGCACCCAAGCCTCAGCTGTTCCTGTTGTACCTGATTCCAAAGGTTATCCTCTTTCCGACTGTCAAAGCTGCTAAGTTTTCATGTTTAGTTTTATTGTAAACCAATAATAACTTGATAATGATTTTCTTTGGTGATTATGCAGTTGCATAATTTCCATTGCATGTATATGTAGCTTCTATAGTATTGCTATATTTACGTTGTTTCTTTTGATGCCCTCCATGACTTCCATCAGTTGCAATGTAATTTTCTGAAATTTCTTCATGGCAAGTGAATATCTGTACATCCTCTAAATATCATCATTTAATATCAACCTTTGGTAGATTCCTATGCATTGTGGACATATCCTAGTTTTTATGATTTCGGGACTTCAAAAGTGATTATAGTACAATTGAATATTGCAACTGACTGTTGGCTAAGGATTATGTCACATTTAATTTAAATAGCTTTTCAGTCTATTGCTTCATGAGGTTGACTTTGTGATAGTCTCAGGAAAGAGAATAAAACCCACCTCCTTCACCTATGCCATTCTTTTCCTTTATGTAAGTTGCACCACAAGTAATCAATTTTCTACTTTCAGTAGAGAATTTTTTTTTTTTTCTAATATTTTCCATGTTCCTGTTATAGTAACTGCAGTTCTTACTGCTGACTTCTATAACTATGTTTGGATGCTTCATGAAGGACATACTGGCATTCTTTGAGTCTGTTGTTCTCACATCCATGTCTTCACAGTTCTGATATATCTTACACATTGAGTACGAACTCAAAATAATCATTCTCTTTGTACACTTCAACTCCTACTTTTAAATTTGTCTGTAATGCACTGTTTCCTGGGATACATACAGTAGAAACCAGCTACTTAATGCAAAATAAGTAACCATATCTTCACTTTCAGTCTTCATGCATTAGCAACATAAAACAATCTTGAGTTTCGTTTGATTTATTTAACTATAGTGTACATCTTAAGTTATGAAACTACCAGCAATTTAACTTTTGGTCTTCACTTTTGACTTTTAGTAATGATATATATATATATATATTTTTTTTTTATGGTGGTGAGTTTGTATTTCTGATGTTTGACTTATTGTCGTTGCTGGCTGTTAAAATTTCAGGAACAGATTCAAATCCATTTTCTCTTGATGCATTAGCCGTTTTCATTTTTCGTGTTCTGCAGCGAGTTAATCATCCGGTACCTCTCATCTTTACACGTTTTTTTTCCTCTTTTAGATTTTTAGAACATAACATATTTTTAATATGTTTTTCCAACCTTTCTTCACTTTTTGAACTTTTAAAGGGCAATCTGGACAATGGATCTCCAAATGCTGGTTTTGTTCTACTAATGTTTCACCATCTTTATGATGGCAAGGTTTCTTTTCTTTTCTTGTTTTCCCCTTTGAGCTGTCATTGATGTTAGGTCTCTATCTTTAGATAGAAATTTTAACTGCTCCTGCTTGCATTTTCCAGAGTCGAAATGAGTTTGAAAGTGAATTAATTGAACGTTTTGGATCGTTAGTGAAGATGCCATTGCTGAAATCTGATAGGTAAGAATAATTAGTACCTAAGACATTTAGGGGACTGATAATCCTCTTCTTCTTCTTGTCATTGTTATTTCATGTGTGCTTGATTGTGAATGACTAATATTTTTGAATAGTAGTCTTTTTTCATATATTTTCTTGTACTGTGATATTCTACTTCCTTCTTTCTATGATACGTTTCTTCCACCTTGTTAGATAATTTGTTGTCTTCTTCTTCCTTTCTAGTCCTTTGTCATAAAAGGGAATGCTTCAGCTGTTGGTTTTATTTCTATACTAGCTTACACATTATGTGCATTTTGAGGATTTGTCACCTTGCTGGGTTTTCTAGTATAGATAGAATTGCTCTTATACATTCAGAATAATAATCCACATCAATGCCCTTGCACTCTAATGGAAAAATACATTGGGCTCTAACATTTTTGTTTTGATTTGTTGAGTTTCTGAACTTCTATGTTTAAATATATCAAGTCTAATTCGTCCAAATGAGCTCTTAGGTGTGCTTTTGACTATAATTAAATTAAAGAGAATGATAAAAAGGTGGAATGGAGGATGGCAAGAGTGAGGAAATATGTATTTATTGAAATCCTGTTTATTTTTATTTTATTTTGATCTTAAGTTAGAATTCTAGGAATTTTTTTAATTTTAGCATGCTGATGCGGGTCCATGATGTGGACTACCTACTCTAGATTTTTGTATACATGTATGTACTGACATGTTTGAATTGGTTTTAAAGATGTCAATTAAAGGGTTTACCTGGTCAACATCAAAGTTGGTTGTATGCATAATTCGCTCCTTTCTCTCTCTGTGTTTTCTATATAATGAATCAGACTCTTACGTCATGGTTATGGAATCATATTATTTGTCGCTTTCCTTGTCATTTAATTAATATTGACTTGCATCCTCTGTGCTGCCGCAGGAGCCCTCTGCCAGATCCTGTAAGGACCATATTGGAAGAGGGAATAAATCTTTACAAACTTCACACTAGTAGACATGGCAGGTGAGTAAATCTACTTGTTATGTGCATCTCTGCTCCTTTTTGCTTTACATTTTCTATAACGTGGTTTTCTGCTCACTAATTTGTATTCAGATATAAATAATTTCTTTTCTGAAATTTGTTGATTAACAAAGAGCACCTTCTCATCATAAAAAGTCATTATATTTTTATCCAAATTGTTGTCTTTTTCACAGTACTCTCGTGGTTTTTGCTTGCTTATGTTCCATTCAATGGGTTAATATTTACATTATCTACATTAAATGCATAGATTGGAGTCTACTAAGGGATCATATGCAATGGAGTGGTCAAATTGGGAGAAGCAATTGAGGGAGGTTGTGTTTGGCAACGCCGAGTACCTTAATTCCATTCAGGTATGCACCTTCTACCTTGTCCATGCATGTGCACTTAATTATTTTACGGTGGGTTGTCATGTGGTGTGTAGGGTTTTTGTGGTTGGGATGGTGGTAGGAACTTATGTTAATTTTATATACTCTTTGAACTCTTCGTTTTTTTCTTTTTCAAATTAAATGTCAAAAATATTGTGTTTCTTTTCAAATTATGCTCGCAAGGCTTGTCAATTTAACTTATTTCTTTTATATCTATATTGGATTAAATATTGATTTCAAAACCAAATCATGCCATATGTATATATTATAAAAATATTTTAAAATTGAATTTTAGTTTAGTTTGATGTATTGTATTACCAGGGGGCTCTAATATGCTTTTTATGAATCAGAAGACTATTGTTAAACATATTCATTGCATTTTAATTTCTTTTTTCTTTTTAAAAAATTTTCATATCTTCTTTTTCAATGTAATCACGTATGATAAGAGAAAAACTCTTAAAAATTGTGGTCATATAATTTTTTTTTTCCAAACTTCAGATGCTAAAATAAAAAAAAATTGAATTCATCAATTTCAATTAAAGTTTGGTCTTATAATAAAATTGTCTATTTGTTTATAAATTCACTTAAGTTCTTTTTTTTTTTTTTTCACTTTATTTTATACAAATTTGAAGAAAACTTATTATATTTTGATGAAGAGGATTCTGATCAAGTTTAATTCCATGTCTCAATTATATAAGACGTATCAGAAAATACTAAAAGTGTGTTTGGTTTATTAAAAATGCACTTAACAAATTAGAATGAGAATGGATGGTTTCCATCCGTCTTTGCAGCCTCACCTGCGTAGAAACAAAGTTTAACTATGATATGTGCACAAACAATTGCAAGCTCAAGGCCCTTGCCCAATCATGCTCTCTCATTTCTCCTCCTGAAATTTTTAGTTGATTTATTCACAACTTGTATGTACACAGGTGCCATTTGAGTCAGCAGTTCAGCAAGTGCTGGAACAACTAAGAAGTATAGCCAAAGGCGAATACACAACACCAATTACTGAGAAGAGGAAGCTTGGGACAATTGTTTTCGCTGCTGTCAGTCTACCTGTTGCAGAAATTTCCAATTTCCTGAACAATGTAAGCTATAAGAGCTTGCTTTCATATGTTCTTCAAAGTTACTGGGGACCCTGAGCCTGCTGAAGGTTTGGTCATTCATATTTAGCATTAGATGGCTAACTTTTACAGGATTTTGTCCCCAGACTAGGAGAGAATATTCTCATTTGAACATATAGTATATCAAGCTAATAACTAATAAGGATTTCAAATAAGTTCCTTCTGGCTTTATAGGAGGGTCATAAAGGTCAATTGGGCATGTCTTGGCCAGACATGTCTGTCCTCATGTAATGTATATTTGTATTTCAATATCCATTATTCCAGTAATTGCTGAATTCCTACAAGCAATCTGTAGGTTTCATTGCTTTGATATGTGGGAAAAATAATTCAGTAATAATTTGTGATAGGCAATAAGTGGAGATGATGACATTAGTTGGCACCTTGTTATTTGTTCATTTTTCTCATTTAACTCAGTGCCCAGTTCTGCTTGGAATCTTTCTAAAATTGGACGGTCATACAGATTTCTTCGCAATTATTTTATGGATGAGATAAATATATGTTGCTGAAAATGACTCTCATATTTCTTGAACAGATAGCTCAGAAGAACCCAAAGGTTGAAGCCTTTCTCCAGGACAAGGACATGGAGCACAACCTTAAGAGGGCTCATGTAACTCTTGCCCACAAGAGAAGTCATGGTGTTGCGGCAGTAGCTAGTTTCGGACTCTTCCTACATCATAAGGTCCCAGTAGAATTGACGGCCCTTCTCTTCACTGATAAAATGGCTGCACTTGAAGCGCAGTTTGGCTCTGTTGATGGTGAAAAAATAGTATCAAAAAACGAGTGGCCCCATGTTACCATATGGACAGGAGAAGGAGTAGCAGCCAAAGAGGCCAATACGCTGCCACAGTTGTTCTCAGAGGGGAAAGCGACCCGTATTGAAATCAGTCCACTTATCACCATATCTGGTATACTTGAATTCTATTAGAGTTCTCAGATTACGTTTCAAAAATAAAGGTCAAGGAATGGGTTTAAAGTTAGTATATTTTTTTAGTACAATTTTGCAACATATTTTGTGTTAAAAGGGTGGGGGTGCCAAGTATTTTGGTAGAAATTTTTTGTTAATTTAGCTGCTGAGATACTTGTGTATAGGCGAAGATGAATCAAAATATGGGACAAAATATCCTATTAGGTTCACTGCCCCTGGTTAAAATTGTTAGTACATTATCCTGACAAAATCTTCTGCTATTGGTGAATATACTTAATGTATTGTTTAGTTCCCTTGATTGGCCGAACCAGAGAGTGGATTTTATATATTGATTGATTCATCATCGGTTTATGTTTATCACTGGTTAGGAGCAGTCCCTTCTAGGTGCAAGTTTGCGTGTTTCATGTATTGTTCACTTATCCTTCTGTATGTGATGTTGGCTTCGTTAGTGATTTGTTTTATATATATTTATATATATACAATTAGATGCCAATCCAATCAACACTCTTCCACATCAAAATAAATTTCAATCTAAAATTGGCAATTTTATTTTTTAGAAAAAAAAAAACACGAGATAACGTTAAATGTGTAGATTTAAGTTGAAGCTATGGGATTAATTTAAAATGGAAAAGAAAAGGAGAAAAGAAGGAAAGAGAAAACTTTTAACTAAAATAAAAAAGATCAACTTGAGAACTTCGGCGAAAATATTTCTAATACAATTTACAATCATCTTCTGCTAGTCTGCATGCATGCATTAGATTTCTTGGAGTCAACCCTTCGACTGGATTTTTCCTTTTTGCTAGTATTCGTTTCTTCTTCTTCCATGTTTTTGTTTCAACAATTTCACGTCTTCTTTATAAACCCCAAGTCCATTAATGTCATCATCAACGTTATAATTTTCAGGAATTGAAGGATGTACAATTTTCTTGGCAGACAAACAATCCAAGTACTGAATTTCACGTCTAGGTTTCCTCAAGAAAACAGCAAGCTCAAAAGAAACAAAGGCATCAAGGCAAGCATAGTCAATCTGCTCATACGTCAACTCTTTAGCATTCCATTCACTCAATGTGATCTCCCATGGCTTAGGAACTACTTTCTGAAGAAATTGAATTACTAAAGCCTTCAATCCCATCCTTCTGAAATCTCTATCATGATATTTCTTTGCTGCCCAATATCCTACATCTTTAGTATGGGCTACATTAATGTTGTAATCATCAAATAATTTGCAAGCATCTTGCCATACCTCTTTACCAACAAAAGTATACTTCTTGTTTCCAAGAAAATCAAGCAAAGATTGTGGGATTCTATCTGCATGATAGATTTGAAATATCAAGCATCTTTTACCCACACAAAGTTGAACAATGGCCACCTGTTGCTAGCCATTAGGCTCAGTAGGCAGACACCATTCGGTGTCGAGCCCCACCAGAAGCTTACACAGTTGGCGTCTATATTTGTGGAGGGTAGTGGCTATCCATTCATCCACTACTGAAGAAGCAGATGTTACCGTTGTGAAAATATGAGCATCATAATATTGGATATCATATAAAAAAGGACCAGAAAAAGACATTCTGGAAGGACAAATCTGTAAGTTGTTGATTACAAAACGGAATGATGTGGTTATACATTGAGCTCATAGTTATATGGAATATTGGAACTATTTTCCTGTTCGGTTTAGGATTACAGTAACAGCTGTTAGTTAAATCATAGAAGGATTAGGACTTGTTTTAACTACTTGGATGATAATGACTTTACTCTTTAGTGAGTGAAGATACAATTAATTCAACCTCAGGCAATTGTACCAAAACAGGGCGCAAATAACTTCACTGGCTAAATTTCATATAGCTCAGCAGTACTACTATATATAGTGACAATAAAGAATATCTTAAAAAAATCTTGAACTATCAGTCACTAGAATTCCTGCAATCACACTAGCTTCTTTCAGTCCACAGATTGAACAGCTAGAGTTGGTAAAACTGCCATAGCCTCACCATCAAGAACCAGAAGTTCACCATTTTTGAAGCACTTCGTTGAGAATTTTGCACTGAACAACATATATAACCAAAGCTTGAATAAATCAAGTTATCAATACCTCACTTCAGTTCAGCAAATTAAATGACTGGCAACTTACATATATCTCTCATTATTTTTTCTTATGCTAATGGCTTGTACTTCACCAATAACTTCGTCTCCGATATACACAGGACTCTTAAAATGCAAGCTTTGAGAAGCATATACAGCTCCAGGCTGCCATTACATTATAAAACTAATTCATTCATCATTTAGGATCACAACATAGATAGCTTTATCGGGCAAAACCCACAAATGAATCAAGATAGATTGAGCATTATTAAACTACTGATCTTTCACCTATTGAAATTACTTCCAGTATGTATGCCATAAAGATATTCATCAAGTCATGAAAGTGAAGTGAAAGATTAGAAGTGAGACTTACAAAATGGGATGCAATAATGCGAGGAAAAAATGCAGCAACAAGCATTCCATGGACAACCCGAGCGTCGAATCCAGCATTCTGGGCAAATTCCGAATCAAAATGAAGAGGGTTCAAATCATGACTCACCTTTGAGTATTCTATAACATCTTCATTTGAGAAAACTCTTGTTTGCCTCAATATGTCTCCAGTTTTAAGCCCACTTAAAGCTGTCCATGAATAGCTTCTGGCATAAGGGATAGTCTTGAAAAGCACACTCTTGCCGATCATCATCACTAAAAGAATCTCTAAAATGGAAAAAAACAGAAAATAGTGAGGGAAGGAAAATGTTAAACAATAGAATCCAGTGAACAAAAAGTTACTTCTACTAGGCATTTTAACAAACATACGAAATGCTACCAGCAATTTCTTTATTTTAATGGCGCAATCCGGGGGGACGGGAAATCTATTCGGTGGAAAGTAAAATACCGAAAACCGTCGATCAAAATCACAAACAGAACAAGAACCAGCACAACAGAAAGAAGCGGTGCTATAAGGTTAACGTCGATAAATTAAGAACGAGAAATCTCTTTCTTTCGGTTCGATCCTGTCTAAGTCCACTCGAACTAGAGAAACCCTCAACTGTATATTTGGTGGAAGAAGAAGAAGGAATGGCAATTAGTAGTAGAGGTAGTAATTGCTACATAAAAAGGTTAGCAAGTGAAACAGGAGATGCTGTAAAGAAATCAACAATAGACAGAGGAATAGGATGGTATACCCATTACATGGCTGCTGCTTCTCGAGTCATAGCAGATCGAATTCCATTAGCTGATTTCATTGTTGAAGTGAGGGATGCTCGGGTTTGAGTTTCTAATATATTATCTCTTATATTTCTACTTCATCCATCTGAACTATAAGTGTTCGATAAAATGTCTCTTTATATCTCTGTCTTCAGAGTATCATCTACTGACCAATTACCTTCCTTCCTCTCGCCGTATCATAGTAATGAACAAGATGGACCTCGCTAATCGCTCCCAACTGATGGTCAGTTAGTCCCTTCAGTTGTTTTTCCACCCCACTAAAAGAGCTCCAGACTCGTGTTACTTTCTTGTACTAATATTCTATATTGTCTTTATTTGTTTATAGGATCGGATGAAGTCTTTGAACAACGAAACTGCATGTCTTCTTATGCTGTTAATTCTCATAATAAGGACACTATGAAATAGGTACTTTTTACATCTGCCCATATGGTTAATGATTGTTCATATACTTGTCTAAAATTTAACTCCATGTGTAGCTTATTAGCCAGTATATATGTCTTGCCTTAACTTGCTCATATACTCTTGAGCCTTTCTTTTTGCTCTTTTTGTGATATTTCTTCTTCTTCTTCTTCTTCTTCTTTTCATTTACCATAACAATGATGATGGTGTTGGGATTCCAAATGTTCTTTGCATCAGGTTGGAAGAAGTAGTTTCTCCTTCCGAGTTCGTTCTCTTTCTCCCTGTCGTGAATTTTGTATGCATGTGAATGGTTTTCTTAGAGAAAGGAAAGTTGAAGCCTGCAAAAATGAGTCCACATCCAGGAGAAACAAAAGATATCAGCAGCTTCAAGGGATGTAACCATGCTTTAGTTTTGATATTGCTTTGTAATCGAGACTAAAGATCGATATGATTTAATTTCATTGTTGTGGTTCTCATATTTTTATACATCTTTACATAACCAAACGTGAGTTAAAGGACAAGACAGCATTGGACCTCTTCTTTTCTTGTTCTCAGAGAAAATTTTGCAATTATTTACAATTGCTGCTCGACTTCTGAATGCAAAAACAACTAACCTTTCCAACAGAATGAATACTTATGACTGATATAAATATAACCTTTGTTTTCCCTTAACATCAGGGAATGGATTCACTGTTTTTGATGTAGGACATCATAGTGCATGATGTTCGTTGAATGCTTATAAAGATAATTTCATGTTTGGATGGTGACATGCAAAACGAAGTGCATATGGAGAAGCTTATTGAGATGTAGCTCATAGCATTAACAGAAGCCTCTCACTTGCCTCTGTGATTGGGAGAAGGTGCTCATAGTAAGGTTGCTGCAAAATTACTTGACTTATATCGTACCGGGAGGCTTGGACATTGCAAACTAGATGCTCTTGTATTTACTCATAAGGATAGAACAGGTCTTTAACAGGTCAGAAGAATCGACAAGGAATCATTTTTGCATCATTAGCTATAATAATGGCTTCTTCACCAATGAATTTGTGCATCTTTTTCAATATTTAACTCTTACAATTTGATTTTGTCGGAGTATCACTAATTTTACCATCTAATCCATCTAGTAACTGAAAAATTATTAGTATAAAAATTAAGAAAATGGCGACATAAACTACAGCAAAGCTGCTAGAAAATGGTAAAAACTAGGTTTTGTTCTTTGAGGAACTAGGTCAACTTTAAAGAAGATAAGCTGCAGTTTTGCAAAGACTACCAGCAAATCTACAGAAAGTTGTATCAAGAAACAGCTCATGGATCACATATTGCAACCTCAACTATATACCACATTCCATACTAAAAGAAAACAATTTAAATTTGGCTAAAAGAGATAACCAATGATGAGAAGTTTAAATAAGTCACCTCAACATATGTAGCAAACTCTTACTTGGCTATAAGAGCTAGTAGACTATTCCAAAATGCCAGAATCTAACCAGCACTAGAGAGCATAAGGGTAAAGAAATACATCAAAAACATTCCCAAGCAACAACCAATAACCTCAACAGCTACTTTCACAAGGCAAAGAAGGACAGAAAAACGGGATTATGTCCAATTACGATACAGGTTGCCAATTCCTTACCCAATCTGTCAAATTAGCAACATTTCTACTGATGTCTTCAATAGAATCACTCCTTAAAGCCACAACAATATCTCCAGAGTAACTTTCTTTTGCCTCCTCTAAGAGAACTTGGAAAATTTCGCACTCAATATTGTTCGATAACTTCTTCTGTGAATACTCCCTATAAGAACATTGAAATATTCTCATTTTGTTTTCAGCCAACAAAGCAAACAGGAAACCAATTTGATGAACTATTGATATAACATTTATAATAGAATGATTAATTAAGAAATTTTGTTCCATCACCACCATTCCAGGCCACTATAGAAAATGAACTACACGATCAGTTACCTTTTAGTCAGGCGATCATACAAGATAGAATTATCAGTTTGAAGCACCACAACATGATCAAACCATCTCTCAGGAAAGAAATCACAGCCATGGTAGTCAACTATGTTTCCCCCTTCTTCCATAATATCTTCAAGCTCATCACATACCTTGCAAAGTCACAAACTTTTAGGGTTTCGCTTAATGTCACTCAATATAAATTATCTAATATCACAAAATTCAAAAGACACCCTAAATTTAGCTATGCATGTACGAACCCAAATGAGAAACAGCTAAAAAATTTTGGGTTTACATAACTACGTTAAATTGAAGGAAACTTTAAAGAAATAACAATTAAACAAAATCATTAATCCAAAGAGAAATTATGATAAGACCATAAATGAAATTAGGAATTAGGGTAATGCAGGGTACCAGGTCTTCGTTGATAACGTGACACTCCAACTGCTCGTCCCAACCGTCGTGCAAGTTCTTCTCTTTGACCAAATCTCCTATATTAATGTGGCGGAGCTGGGTTGCCTCCGCCAGAGCCGACGACGTCGTAGTTTTTCCGGTTCCCGGTGTTCCCGTTATCAGAATATTTGGTTTCTTCCTCTTGTTGCCACCTCGCGCCATGGCCACCGCTATGAATTTACAGAACCCCAAACTTCTAGCTTTTAGTTAATTAGTTCACTTGCTCTGCTAGGGTTTTAGATTGGTTTTATTTGATAAACATACCGACGCTAGGTTCCCCTAGACAGCAGAGTTTGCCAACGCTTCCATCTGATTAGAACTCCAAATCGATATGTAAAATCAAACTAACCGAATTAAATAAATTGAAAACCAAACTAATTGAATTAATAAGAAAAAATCAGGAAAATCAAAACCATACTAATCGAACCAATGGGATCCAATTCAATTGGTTCAATTAAATTCTCCTTTTTCTTTTTTCCGATTTTGCACACCCCCAACCTTTAATGTGTGATACACCAAATACTTGAATTTTATTGGTAGCACTGTAAAATTTAGGTATTTATAATGCTTTAATATTTTTATTTATAAAAATTAAAAAAAAATTTGAGTTCAAATTTCTTTAATACTATCTATTAAATTTGTAAAATTCAAATCCACATTTTCTACTCTAAATATATACTTAATAAAAAAAATACAAAAATTGTTACAAGCTTACAACACGCTGTATGTACCGATACACCTAAACTTTTACCTATAATAGTAAGGATGTGGTAAGTAATTCTATGGTGCATCCGGTATAATTTACACCGGGTGCCTTAAAATCATTGGATTATAAACTTTTAATTTCATCCATTAATAATGAATGGTTGAGATCAAAAGTTAATGATCCAATGATTCTAAAGTATCAAGTATAATTTACACCGGGTGCACCACAGAAGCCCTCAGATGTGTTTACTTATAGAAAACTTTTTAAATTTTCATTTTCAAATTTTCAAGGAAAATGATAGAAAATTTGTAAAATATGTTTACTTTTAAAACTTTTTATTTCTATTTGGTTAACATTTTAAGTTTGAAGGGTAAATTTGAAATAAATGAAGTGAAGATTTATTGTTTTCATTTGAAAACCAATGACATCTTATATAAAGGAAAATGTAAAAAACATGTTAAAGCTTGTTTTCAAAGTTTAGTTATAATTTAAAAAACAATGAAAACTTTTTTCCATTTTAATTTTAGAAAAATAGCACAAACAAACATAAAATTATATTCTCTGTTTTTATTTGAATAGTTTTCTAGAAAACTGATATAGTGTTCTATAAGTAAACACACTCTAAGTAATTTATTAATCTACTATCTAGATAACTATTAAAAAGGAAATTCAAAAAGTCTTCTCTAATTTAACAATATTAATTATTGTCATCACTCAAAAATGACTCCTAATTATATAATGGGCTGTGGGTATGGATACTATTCCTGTTATTTATTATTATTATTATTTAACTCAAAAATCATTTCTCCTATTATTTTTGCAATATAATATTATTTGCTTAATTAATTAGTTTATCTTTCATAAGTACATTTTATTGTTGTCTAATTATAAGAATAGTTAGTGACTAATAAATAATTATTAAAATCTAAACTAAACTACAATCACGAATTAATTTAGTCATTTTGATGAATTTATTTTCCAATATATTTAAATTTTGCTTTAATTAATATATTTCTAATTTATATTAATTTTCTTTTAACATGTCCATTTATATTTAGTAATTATTTAATTTGCTAATTATTTTTGTAAATATCATGTAAAAAAATAGAGAGAAATTTTAAATTTAAACAAGTCAAGATCAATTTCAGCCAAATCAAATTAAGAGGGAAAAAACTCAATTATTAATTTATTTGAAATAAATTAAAAGATGGTTACGAAAATCACATCCTTAAGTTGATTTTCACAAAAAGAAAAAAAAAAAGATCACATCATTAAGCAGAAGTCACTGTCCCTTTGTTTCCTTAAAAACTTAATGTAAAACACAATTAGTAATCAATTACAAGTAAATAGGCATTGCATTAAATCAAACAGTCGTTACAAACGAGAAACTGAAGGCTTTGAGGAAGCCACGTTGGAAATAGAAGCGATTTTTGCATAAGATAGCTTTAAATTTCGATTAAAAATAGAAATTTAAAAATTTATTTTAATCCAAATATATAATTAAACTTTGCATGACATGTAAATACACTTTACATATTAACCTTAAATATTTATTCATAATTTTTAAAAAATCATATTTTGTAATCTTTATAGATAATATTTATTTGTCATAATCATCTCATAATTTTTAAAATAAAATGAAAAATAAAAAGTTAGAACAAATATTTAAAAACCGAATTTACCAAAATACAAACCAAAACCAAAACTAAAAGTTTTAGTTGTATTTGACGAAATCTCTTAGCTAGTCTCAATGTATGACCACAAAAAATTTTATTTTTATGTTATCTTTCTCTTACTTTTAAAAACTAGAAGAAATCTAATTTCTCTCTAATTTTTTTAAATAAACAAGTAGAATTTTTTTTTTCTTTATTCCTTCCTTCTTTCTCTTTTTTTCTTTTTCTTTTCCTTTTCCTTTTATCTCTCTCTCTTCTTCCTTCCTCCTCACGTTTTTGCCCATTGCTCAATCTTTAAGTTTTGTTTTTATTCAAATAAATAAAGTGGCAAGATAGCATCAAAGGTTTAATGCAAAAGATATATATTCTTTATATTATCCAATCATAACTTAGCAAGAGGCAAAAATATATTAGTTACACATTAACAACTTAATGCAATGTAGCACATAAATATATAAGGAAGATGGAAGAAGTAATACTACATTAATTATGTTAATTACTTTAATATACCATTGTAATTTAATTAACGATTTAATTAAATTATGATAATTTTAATTAATACTTTAATTAAATTTTATAAGAGAAATAGTTAAAATTAATCAATATTAATTTTAAGTAAAATAATATAAGTGATCATTTCTAATTTAATTCTCAATTAAATTAATTTCCACATCATAAATATTGACTAGTCAAATAAATTAATTTGAATGTGACTTATAATATCAATAATTTTATCGGACTGAAAATATAATATTAACTCATAATATTATATCGGACATTATTTCCAAATTTCTTGTATACTCGGACATATTAAGTATCTTTACGGAATTCTTCTTTAATTACTGATAAAATTTCAAATATTAATCTGACATTTAAATTATAATATTAAATCATCTTATTGTGATCCCGATATTAATTAGGGTCATAGCGTGTCAAACCCTATTTATCTATATACTAATGAATAGTAATTTGTGTTTCTATTAAAATAAAACTTATCATCAGTTAGTCTAACTTATAATACTAATCTCGCATCAAATAAGTCATATTTCTCATGACCATAAATTTATTTTATCAGAATCAAAATATCAATTCTATCAGGATCTTGCCTTGATGCTGCAGGGTCGAATCCTACTATTAGTAATATCATGTCTCATTACATGATTAACTGTGGTGACTACGAGCCGAATTACCAAGTATTGATAGCCTAATGCAAGACAATAGTACCTCCACAGCCACCCATGAAAGGGCAGTCTTGACACTTCAATTCAAAAGATTTCGAATTATAAAAGATTAATATATTATGACCAAGATAATAATTGTTGATAACGAACATTATCCGTATAGTTATTATCAAACGTCACTGTTCGGTACTATTAACTCTTTAAGAAATTACTGGTTTATCTAGATATTACTATATTATAGAGAATGAAATTCCTCTTCAAAATAAATTATGTAATAATCTAGAGGTTCAATGAATGTCTAATTTATTGTCTTTTTCTGGTTATGAATATTTTTAAAGATTATTTTTTAGCAAAGATATTTATTTCATTATTATCAACAACTTGATAATAAATTCTCTGCAGATAATCAAATGATAGTGTATTTCATAGTATAAAAGAACCACTGCATTCATAATATAATCAACAACTTAAATATTTTATTTATTATGAATGTAAAATATATATGTGTCCATTATGGTATATTATTTGATATATAAAAAGAAGTGAATGTATTAGAACATACACATCACTTATAACTGCCCATCCCAAAACACAGTAAAAGAGAAATTGATAGAATATCCCACAAGATTATGTGCAGTCAACAAATTTGACAGTCCACGAGCTTTCTCTGGATAAAAGTTGCAAGTAGTCTTTGGATAATTGAATGAAATTCATCAGAAATAGTATAATACAGAAAAAAAAAAAAACAAATCTAATTATAATTCATCATGTGATATATTTTTGATACATTAGTTGCATTATTACCTAATCATATTATACCTTATTTTTACTTAACTAAACTTTAAAAAAAAAAAATTAAAAATCATAAAGAAAACCATACACTAACCATGATTGAAAGTTTTATTAGAACTAAAAATGACATAAGAAAATTAACATTTAATAAAGAATATTCACCAAAACTAAAAATTGCAAAAAGCAACATTATCCCCATCCTCTCTTGTCTAAGTTCCCAAATCTCAACCTCAACCTCCGCCTTCTACTATCTCTCTCTTTAAAAACCATATAGTATTATTGGTGCAAATTCAGAATAACCTGTCAAAATCTAATCTTGGCTTCCTTGATAAAAGCTCTGTAGGTTTTGGGATTTTTTGTTAATTTTTATTCTGCAATTTCTAAATTATAGCTACCTAGTCCATTATGTTGTCGTTCAGATTATAGTTATCATAGCATATTTATTGGCTTTCAAATTGAATTGCAAAATCCTATGTGACATATGCAATTGCATGAATGTGGTCATAGCTTTCAACTTTAAAAGCTTGCAAACATTGAAATAAGAGAGATAATTTCAAATGAATAAAAAATTTATATAGGTCCCATTTTTATTATTTTATAATAATTATAATTATAAATAATAAATATAATATATTAAAATATTAATCAACTTTCACAAATTGAAATTGATATGAATTGCAGGAATAAAATGTATTTAAAAGTGTTGTTAAAATTTTACTGATGTGATAGTGGAACCCATAATTTGTAATCATTATCCAATTGTATAGATGATGATGTCAAAGGAAAAGAATCTAAACAGTTACCAAATTTGAAGAAAAAAGGTGTCTAGTAACATGACAGGCAAATGATTGTCATCATTATTCCCAGTAAAGACTTAGATAGGGAGATAGAAAGAGAGAGTGAATAAAGAGAATATAAAAGTGATACAAACTTATAGGATGAACAAGTTACTGGTTAATTTATTTAGTTTAATCAACTTATTTGACATGTTACCAATCATTTGATTTAATGGTCATAATTAAAACTAAGTGATTCAATAATTATAAATACCAGGTGTATCAATAAGTCTCGTGTATTATAAGACTATAAACTAAAAACAAAACTTGAAGTACGGTTCAATCCGGAGATCCAGCTAGAGGCAAAACCAAATAAAGAGGAAGATTACTATAAAGAGATTTTTTTTTTTCCTTAAATAAACAGTGTTATTAAAAAAGATTTCCATTATACAACAAATGATTAAATACCTCAATTTTTATTTTTATTCTTCACAACAATTAATAAATAATAAGAGCTTACAACAATACTCTGACTTCAATAATATATAATTCAATAATAAGCTTTTAACTGATTAGCTGATACTGGTATTGTGCTAAGGTAGGAACTCTGAGCTCAAATAATAATCAAGCTTGGATGTCAGACTCCCAACAATAACTGAGGAGGCTAAATGAAACAACCTGAAAGGTTGGAGTCAGAATTTTCTTTTAGCTTGGACTAATGATATCAGGGCTGTAGTACAGAGCTCAGGAATTTACAGTGCTCTTTACAGGGCTTGATGCACCAGAGATGACGGTATTCACAGGGCATATCGATGAAAATTGACAATTCCGGCATTTCCAGCGCTCTTCCTCTGGGGTGAAACTGGCTTCTCTTTCACCCAGCCAAAACTCAAGAGAACGCTGCATTTGACTCTTGAGCCAATCAGGGTCATTTGCAAATTGATCTTCACCAAGCACAGAGTTGTCTTTTTGTGACTCATATCTGCTGAAAAGCATCCAAATAAATTTCTTTCTACCAATTATAATGCTTCACACCTTTTTTTATCTAATTCCATCATGTCAAGGCAATATAAACGTTTGGCCATCAATAAAGTTCAGGGCAAAGAAAAAGGGAAAATGAAAGATATGGGTGTACAACTTTCACCTCAATAACATCTGGTTGTCGGCTGGGAGCAACGTACTACATGTATATCTGAAGTATTTCACAATGTCATCAAGGGTCTGCACAACAAGGTTAAGTATGAAAGAATAATTTAAAAAGGATATTAGAACAACAAGGTTTATGAATCAACATTCATCTGAAAGAACTTCCACTTAAATTGTTAACCCCTCAATGATCTCTGCTAGTTTATTGTCAGTTAAGTCACAAACAACTCAAGCAAATTGGTTAACATTGGAATCACAAAGTCGATGATATCCACTAGTTTTCATTATAAAATGCCTGTTTAATGATAAGAACTTTGGTATCTTTCATTAATATATTACTTGGAAACACAGAATTTCGAGGGGCACCACAAAATATAAAACTCTGAATTTTCCGATAGTTGTAGGTATGCAATTATTTCTGTAAAAAAGTTTTTACCTGTGCTGGGATACCTGCACTAATAGTGCTCTCTCTGATTTCTTTAGACAAGATGTAGTACGGATTCAATGAAAAGAAATCAAAAAACTCTTTGGAGGGGAATTTATCAGCAACTAAATTGTCCCACAACAGCTTATAGCACATTAACTGTAGCCTGCCAAAATAAATATGCACATCATCAAAACCATTTAAAGCTCAGTACAACTCAAAGCATCCATTGATGAAAGAAAACAAACAACAATAAGCATACCTTCCATTCCTTCTTTGCGGTTCAGAAGGAAGGGTGTCTTTCTCACGAGTTTTAGTGTCCACTATTATTGGATTTCTATTTTCTCCCTCGGGCATTCTGATTTCATCAACTATTCCCACCATCCATACACCATGTGCAAAGCCAACTCTGAAGTTACATGCAACTTTAAGTAGCAAGCACAACAACAATAACCAACTGTTCCAAGTAGCAGTAATGAATGAAAGAGCAAAGAAATGACTTCTAATGCCGAGGAAGGAATGTATCAGAATTCTTTTAGCTAGCACACTATATTTCAAAATCCTTTTGACCGCACCGAATTGAATGTCAATAATTCTAAAGTTGCAATTTTGTTAACATGTCCATGTTTAAGCATATTTTATATGCTTAACATCCAATCAAAACATGGTAACTAAATCATATGTATTTCTCTGAAATCTAAAAAATCAGAACTAATCAAAAGCAACTCATTTTATCAAAAACTAAATCATGTATTAAAGTCTCAAAGACAATATTGAAAATAAAAAACTATACCATAAGCTACATCGTTTAACCAAAATTATCGTATATAACAGAACAACTAGTCACTGAAAAGCAAACTTACAGTGGGAGCTCACGTGTTAGTCCTTCAAACAATAATTGATTTGCACCAGTTATGAAATTTAAGAACTTGAGAGCCCATGTATCTTCAACTGATTCAATAATAACTTTAGCTCTTGTAACGACCTGCACACAAGTATAAAACCAGGATTTGAATTCAAAACAATATAAAAGGCCCTGCATAGTGTTTGCCCTTATATGCTCAAGGTGCTAGGTTGGTTCGAGTGCTTAAATTATGACTGTTTCCATTTTCTATACCATTCTTAATTACTAAAAAATGATCTCACAAAATTTAAACAATAGAATGAAAAGTAATAAAAGAATATTATATAATTTCCATTTTCCGTACCATGTGTAAATATGGAAAAAAACAATATCAAAAAATGAAAAGCTACCGTGAAAAAGCTATATAATTGAATTGCAAGATAAATAAAACAACAGAAAAAAAAATCCATTTTTGATATCCAAAGGAAGAAACACATAAGCATAGGTGAGAAATTGATAAGAGTTTAAATCGTACCTCTTCTTCCAGTTGTACATGGCGATCACGGCCTGCTTTCATAGCTTTAGTGACTTTCTTTTTGGAAAATTTGAAAGAAAACTGCATCTGTTTTTCGCACCATTCCTGTAGTTACGATCATGAAATCGAACTATAGAATTAAGAAACAAGACATAATTTGAATTTGAAGCATAATGGAAAGAAAAATTCAATCCAAACGACAAATAAATTTCAAAATCCAACAAAACCAAACCCGATTCCTGAATCATACCGCAGAAGTGAAATCAGTAACAAACATGCCAGTTCTCTTCCTATACCTATGAAATAAGGATTCAGCGACTCTGTTCTTCTTCTGGGTGAACCTCAAATCACCCAAATCCTCAATTTCTGATTCACTGCTACCACCCGGAAATTTCCTTTTGGAAAGAGAAGTAATTGACCGGATGGACCTGGCATTACTTAGAAACAGAGGGGAACGAGAAGGGGAACAAACTGCAGGAACAGCAGAGGAGGAGAGACAGGATCGAGTAGCTGCGAAGGCTGCTTCGATAAAAGCCATTTCTTCTTCAGTCACGATCTCAATTGGGATATTGGGGATGATGCTGTTGCTAGTAGTAGTTGTAGCAACATCTTTGGCGCCATGAGGGAGTGGGTTGGAGGTTGACTCCCTCATTTTGAGGTGATTCATAGGGATTTTGGCGGAGAAGTGACCGTTAAGATCGGAGGGGCTGAAGACCGAGACATGTTTGTGCTTATTGGTTTTTAAACCAGCTTTTGAAATTTGACCAGAGAAATTCTGACATTGATTTATTCATATAAAAATAAAATATTACATTATTCAATTTTTTATTATTGTTTTTCTAAACTTATAAAGTCATCGGTATTTAGTGTGACAAAATAACTTTATTATTTTTTATAAATATAATGAATAAAGTGTTTTAAGATTGCTAATATTTTGTTTCGTTTTGTGTAATTTTCATTATTTTGTTGAGGTGCTTTTTATTTTCTATAGTTTTGTTGCAGTTTTATTGGATATGGATAATTCAGATAAATAAAATATATTTGTTTCAATATATATATATATATATATATATATATATAATATTATAGTTAAATAAGTATGTTATAAAATTGAAATCATATTTATTATAATAACTATAATATTATTAAATTTATAAATTTTGAGTTAATTTATTATATTATTAATCTGAGTGCTGTAAATATTTTTACTGTTTCATAATCTATAGTTTTTAACGAATTTATATCTATTTTTTATGTATTATTAATTTAAATTAATAAAATTATTTTTCTTGTTAAAAGAAAGGTTGCTAATTTTTTTTTTTAGCATGTAGGGTTCAACTGTAAATTTGAATTTAATATTTTACAAATCCTAATAATCAAATCAGTATTTTAAACTAAAAATTATGTTAGTATTTTTTTTTTTTTCATATAGAACAGGAGGAAAAAAAGATGATGTTGGGCTACTTCAAAACTAAGTAAACTAAGATCAAGTTACGTGTGAATGCAAATTAACATGCAAATGCTTGTCATATTCATGCGTGTCTTTGCTCTGTCCCCTTTTCTCTGGTGATTAAAGCTTCATATAAAAAAAGCTTTATTCTGCTAAAATACCTTTTTTTTTTCCACTGAATCTTTAAAATAATTATTTTTACTTAAATAAACTATGAAATTAACAAAATTAAGAGATGAGGAAAAAATATTTATGTTCAGGATTTTTTTTTTTTTGTAATTTGTCCTAAAAACTTTTATATACTTTTGAGTGCAGATAACTGTACTTTAGTCCAATTAACTAACCAATTAAATTGATACTCACATTTGATTTTTTATTTAATTCACATAAAATATAAATTAAATTTGTAAATAAAAATGTTTATGTGTATAATTACCAAAGAAAGAATTTAACATTTATAGTCCCTAAAATCTAGGTATTTAATATTTCTAATACCTAGAAGAAAGATGAGTATCAGCTAAGGTTTTCCAAGTGATCTTATAATTATTATCATAATCTAATAATAATAGTAGCAACTTATAAGAGTGTCGGATGAGATGGTGTAATTTTTTTTTTAATTTAATTAGAAGTTTCAAATTCAAATTCTGAGTATGTAATTAGTCTTATTATATAGTTCTAGTTGATTTGTTGAGTATATGTATATCTTACCAAAATAATAATAACAGCAATAATAATCTCTTTATATCTAACTAAAATGTTACTATCTAATTAAAATTTTTCTTAATGGACAAGAATTATTTGAAGTCATCCAAATATGATAGATGATATTAGATTGATTTTGACCTTTCATTTGTCGATTAAGGGTGGAGATTAAATCTTATTAAAAATCTCAATGGTTCATTTATGAATGAATAGCTAAACTATTCTAATTTAATCTTTCAAGTTAGATGGCTTGAAGGAAAGTTAATCCCATAGATAAAAATAAGAAAGTAAAACCAAATAACTGGGGTTATGGAGAAGTTATTACGAAGAGTTAATCTATTATACCAATTCAATCACATAATAATATATATTTAATTGTTTTAATTTTTATTGACTAATATAAAAATAATATGCATATATATTATTATATAATATGATTAAATTGATCGACAGTTGACATAGTATATTTGGTCTATTTAAAAATTTCTCTTATAAAACAAATTGTCAAAAACTATCAAATTAAGAAAAAAATCATAAAGTTAATCTCATGGACAAAAATAATAAATTAAAACCAAACAACTTAGATTATGTAATAAGACAGAGTGCCAAAAACTCAAATTAAGAAAAATGCAGAAGAGAAAAACAAATTGAGAAATTGTAGCTAAGGATAATATAGTTATAGACTTTGTCTCCACAGTGACCTTTACATTTTTCATTACTGTGTCTAACTCAAAATATGCCACCAAACCCAAAACTTCTGCATGATGTACACGTGTCTCTCTAATTCACTCCTTCTTCTCTTCATAAATCCTACCCCTCACTTTCCCAACAGCCAAACAGAGTAAAAGCAAAGCAGGCACGGCCACAATGGGAAATAGAAGAGCATCCCTTCTGTTATCAGTGCTTGTGCTGTGCTATGGAGTTAGTGTGGCAATCGGGTTTTATAATGACGAAAGAGAGGAGAGAGAATGGGAAGAGAGAAGAGAAGGAAAAGACTGGTTCTTGTTGCAGGATTCAAAGCATGTGGTGAAAACTGATGCTGGAGATCTGAGGGTAGTGAGAAGTTTTGGTGGAAGATTAATGGATAGGATTATGCATATTGGGTTCATTACTATGGAGCCTAAGACTCTCTTTATCCCTCAGTATATTGACTCCACCTTGATCATCTTCATTCGTAGAGGTATCCACTGGTTTTCTGTTTCTTAATTGCATTTGTAGAAAATGGGATTTTGTCAAAAATTTAGAAAATCGATTGATTGGGTTGCAGGGGAAGCAAAGATTGGATTAATCTACAAAAGTGAGTTAGCAGAAAGAAGATTGAAGATGGGAGATATCTATAGAATCCCAGCTGGTTCAGCTTTTTATCTAGTGAACACAGGGGAGGGGCAGAGGCTTCATGTTATTTGCAGCATTGACCCATCTGAGGGCATGGGATTTGGTGCTTTTCAGGTATCTTAATTTACTCAGCTAAGAAGTTAAATGCCAGAATTCTGAAAAAGAATCAAGAATGTTGCTGAATTCTAATGAATTATTTATTCTTCTAGTCTTTCTTCATTGGTGGAGGAACTTATCCAACATCAATTCTTGCTGGGTTTGAACCAGAAACACTTTCAACTGCCTTTAATGTAAGCAAAAAAACAAAAAAATCTCAGTCTTGCTTGCTGTGGAAACATGGTAGTTTCAGTTTTGTACAGATTTTTTTTATGGATTTCAGGTCACAAAGAAGGAAGTGAGGGAGATGATTACCAGGCAGAGAGATGGGCCTATAATATATATAGGCGATTCGCGAGCGCCCAGCATATGGCAAACGTTTCTTGAAATGAATGAGCGAGACAAACTGAATCAATTGAAGAGAATAATGGCTATTCATGAAGAAGAAAAGAAAGAAAACACATCATGGTCATGGAGGAAACTGTTGAATTCTGTGCTAGGACAAGAAGAAAACGAGAGAAAACGAGAGAAAAAGGGTAAATCCCCTGATTCCTACAACATCTACAAGAGAACCCCCGACTTCAGAAACAACTATGGTTCTAGCATTGCCCTCGACGAATCGGGTTATGATCCTCTTAAGAATTCCGGCATTGGTGTATACCTTGTCAATCTCACTGCGGTACTGCTCTTTGTTCATCCGCATTTTCACAAGAATTTTAAACTACTTCACTGATTTCAGATTTCCATTCCAGGGATCAATGATGGCACCCCATGTGAATCCAACAGCAACAGAGTATGGAATTGTTCTGAGGGGATCGGGCGTGATACAGATAGTGTATCCGAATGGAACGCAGGCGATGAATGCTAAAGTAGGAGAAGGGGATGTGTTCATGGTGCCGAGGTACTTCCCATTCTGTCATATAGCATCAAGAACAGGTCCGTTTGTGTTCTTCGGATTCACTACTTCGGCTAGAAAGAACAGACCGCAGTTCTTGGCCGGTGCAAGCTCTGTTCTTTCCACTCTTAGAGGCCCTGAGCTTGCAGCTGCATTTGGGTCCACAGAAGAAAAGGTAAGGCGGTTTATTGACGCCCAGCGCGAAGCTGTTATATTGCCTTCCGCATCAGCAGCGCCACCGGACAAGATGGTGAAGAAGGCGCCTGAGCAAATGAAGAGCTTCTGGGATGAAAAGTAACGAGTGTTATGTTCGTGGATTTTCTTTTTGCTTCTTATATTCCTTTGTTTTTAATCTTAGTTTGGTTTTAATAAGTGTAATCTTGGTTATGAATGATATTTAGGATTTATTACCGTTAAATAGCCAAATTTTGCACCTATTCTAATTTCTGTAAAGAGAATTAATATTTCAAATTTATTAATTTTTAAAATTCTTTTTATATTTTTTTAATAAAATATTTTATATTCTAAAAAATATTTTCAATAAAATTAAACTAAATATAAAAATAGAATTTGAAATTTTACTATATGAAGAGCTTTTATGTGCATTATTTTCCTGATATAAAATATTAGTTTATTCTATATGAGAAAGTGAAAAACTAAGCAAAGGGACAACTCTTCAAAATACACATGCATGGTTAGTTGAAGTATTTATATATTTCTCTTTTATGACAAAATACTAAAACATATCATAAAAAGAAGTCCTATTATCTATCGTAGTACAAGAAAATATTAGAAGGAAGACCACATACCACTAAAAAATTATTAATACTTTCTAAACCTTTTGTAATGCAATATCATCTTCTCATTTGCGTTAAAACATCATTAATAGTGTTCTTTTCTTTTTAAAAAATGAGTGAAAGAAAAAAAAAATCTACAACTTCAATTTCTATTAGAAAGTTCTAACCGATCGTGAGCTATACAATATAAATAATTTTTTATATATATTTACTATAATTACATTAAATTTCTACTTATATTAGTATATAGTGGTAAAAAAATGAATTTTACAAAAATATTTAAAAAATTGGTATTTTTTTACATTTTTATTAAGGCTGAAAGTTTTTTTCAATTTTACTGAAAATAACTTTATAAAATTACAACAATACCGAAATCTCAAAATTATTCAAAAATATGCCCATATAGTATATAATCGGGATACATTCAATATACCTTGAATATATCTTGGTTCAATTTTCACCAATATAGAATAAAATACCAGAATAAGAAGAATTGATTATTAAAAAAGAAGAATAAAGTTTAATTAAAATTCAAAACATCACAAATTTTCAAATAAAAAAGTTTAGTATACCATTCAGAATATTTTGAGTATACTTTGGAGATATTTTAGATATATCTTGGGAATTCTCTAAGAATACATTGGGTATACTTTGAGGATATTTTGGGAATTCTCAAGAAAATTCATGGGAGGAATTTTTTTAAAATACCTTGGGTATATCTTTGAGATACCTTTGGTATATTTTTGAGAATTCCATGGAAATATCTCGGGTATACCTTGGAGATACTTCGGTTTTAGAAATTCTATAAGAATACTTCGAGTACAATTTGAAAATATCTTGAATATACTTTGACAATTTTCAAAAAAAAAAGAAAAAGAAGAATAATTAATTAATTAATTCACTATTTTTTACAAGCTGTTAAAATAATTATATCACCTGAAATGTGTTAGATCTCTTAGCATATATTCCTTAGCATCAAGATGACCCAAAAGTCCTTCACAAATCCAAAAATCTATCAAATGAATTTTCAAGAACTTAAAAATTCTATCGCTTGGCTTGTATGCCTCCGTAGTTTTTGCTAGGTGAATTTAATGACCCTTGGAAGCCATAAGCCGATTTTGTTGAATCCGGTACAAATTCCAAGGGAATTGACTCAACAAAGCATGCGATATTCTAGTGCAGAGCTTGACAAAAAAAAAGTTAAAATTTGGTGTTTTAGTAGCAGCTGTGCTTTTGATATACTGAAAGGATTGACGTCTTCTTCTTCTTCGAACGAATTAGTATCGTATTTAGTCATTATAACAAAGTAGAAAATCTAAAATGAGTAATATAGAGATCCAAAATGGAGATACAGCGAGAGGAAGTTGCAAAAAAAAAAGATATTAAATCAATTAAAGAGAAATGGTATAAAAGAAAAAAAAATTGATAAAAACAAATCGAATAATAAAATTTAAAAAAGAATTAAAATATAGGTGAAGGTGAAATTTCCTCTAAAAAAAATTCATATAGGATAATTTTTGGAACGAGTTGGCATGCGATTGTGACGACGCACACAATTGCAGAGTGTAAATTATATGAACTAAATACATGCAAGAAAAGTAATAAAAATACGGTAATAATTTTATAAATAAAACAAATTTATACAAATTCGTTTATTGATATAAGTTCATTCGTTTATTGATAAAAATTCATTTTATTTTAAAATAAAATCAATAATTATTTTGTATTTTTTTCGTTTTTAGGTACTATTTATTTCGATTTATTATTTTTTCAATGCGTTTTATCTCGATTTTTTTGTTACGTTTTGAGTTTCTTTAAAAATGATTTAATAAATTCATACCTACAAATCAAAACAAAAAAAAATTCATTAAATTAAGTATACAAAAATAAAATGAATTTGTACTAATATAAGAAATGAACCTTTCAATAAATTAATGAACTTTTTTCAATAAACTAATGAACCTTAATTCATTTATTAAGAAACTTTTTAGTTTATTCGTAATGACTTTTTTTACTAAACTAATTTATTTTATTTGTAATGAATTTTTTTAATGAATTAATAAATATTTTTTAATAAACTAATGAACTCTTAGTTCATTTATTATGAACCATTTTAGTTTATAAGTAATAAATTTTTTTATTAAACTAGTGAAACTTTACTTTATTCTTAATGAGTCTTTTTTTAATGATCTAATAAATATTTTTTAATAAACTTTTAATTTATTCGTAATGAATATTTTTCAGTTTATTTGTAATAAATTTTTTCAATGAACTAATGAATTTTTATTTTATTCGTAATGAATTTTTTTTAATGAACTAATGAACATTTTTCAATAAACTAATGAACTTCTATTTAATGACAGATGATGAATATTTAAAAAAATATCACCATATGATTGATAGTTATATAAATTTAATTTATTTAAAAAATTATCACCGCATCTTATACGTGAGGTGGTCTTAATTTATAATGAAACATGGAACAAGTCAGCATATAACAATTGCACACAGAGCTGCCTGCAGCCTCCGCGAGCCTAATTGGCCTAATCAGGATCTATTTAGTTCAACAATTGATCATGTTCAATATTCGAATAAAAATGCTATAGCTATGAAAACTTATTATTAATTAAAAAAAAAAAAAGAAATCATGAATACATAAATTAATATTAATTTTTTTTTGAAGGAAATATAATTATTAATTTTTTTGGAAATTAATATTAATTATCATTAATTAAAGAAATTAATTTTAAAAATATCAGCACTTCATATTAGCTAACGTTTTTATATTGAAATCTCAGACAAATTAATTACAAACAAGACAGGCTATCACGTGCATTGCGCGTGTTAAATAAACCAGCCAAGTCTATAAAACCCGATTCAGATCTGATGAAGATTAAAAAGCTTTGCGTTTTCGTCCCATTTCAATTGGAAGAAAAGAATCAGAAGTGGCTGTAAATCTTTAGCTCAACAAATGAAGAAGCTCAATCTCTCTCTCTCTCTCGCTTTCCTTCTGCTTCTCCTCCTTGTTTTCAGCTCCATTATAGCATATACAGAGGCCGAAGTCATAACCCTAACTCCTGAGACCTTCTCTGACAAGGTAATGGCGTCAAAATTGTAAGGAAAAACACAGAGGAAACTCTTTTTTTTTTTTTTTCATTTTTAATATTTTTTAATTCTTTCTGTTTCTTATTCAGAAAATTAAGTGCAGTTACGCTTCAAATTTAGAAGCCTGTCTGTTTGGTTGGACATTGTAAACTTTGAGCTGTTAAATGTACACATAATTTGTTATAATTTGTTTTGGATTTATGCTATTTCATTTTTTTTTTTTCGAAAGTTAATTGGCAAATCGTCTTAGTTTTCCATATCAAACTGCGATCCACCTGATTTGTCAAGGTTTTTCTTGAAAAATGAAAATATAGAACTTGCTGATTTTTTGTGTGTTTTTATGTATTGATTTTTTAGGTCAAGGAAAAGGACACTGCATGGTTTGTGAAATTTTGTGTTCCTTGGTGTAAGCATTGGTAAGTAATTTGGACTTAATGTGTGGGGAATCTACTTAGAAGTTACAAAAGAAGTGCAAGTTCATTATTGTTTTCTACTCATTAGTGTTTGATGGGTTCCAGTAAGAATTTGGGCACACTGTGGGAAGACCTAGGGAAAGCAATGGAAGGGGAGGATGAAATCGAGGTTGGAGAAGTTGACTGCGGTACAAGCAAACCTGTATGCTCGAAAGTCGATATTCACTCATATCCTACATTTAAGCTCTTCTATGATGGGGAAGAAGTTGCTAAATATCAAGGTAAAATCTAAATTTTATTGTTCATAATTTACTTGTTCCATATTTGGTGGTGAATGTAGCCTTTGGTTTCAAAGGAATGATATATCATTTTCATGATATATTCAGGTTCTTTTCAATATCTATTACTGCCAATTTTTGCATCTATTATTCTCGTTTAATTGTAGAGTTTGAAACCTTAAAATTTGTTCTACTTTCAGAGTTTCATGATCAAATTATATAGCATCTAGGAGAATAAAAACCTTAGCCTGCTCTAGCATAAATAACTTTGATGTCATGGCTTGGGAGACTTATGGTTAGCATTTGGTTATGCTCTTGTTTATTGCATTACCTAGGCAAACTTCTGTGAAATTGACCAACTAGACCTATATAGGGTATTACAAGGGCTTGTATTTTTATAATCTTCTGATGAACTAGAGAGCTTCAAAGCTGACTTGCAGCAACTTAATAGAATAAAAACTGTAGCCTGCTCTAGTTGAAATAACTTTGATGTCATAGCTCTGGAGACTTATAGCTACATTTATCTATGCTCTAGCACATTGCTTGTTCTAAGGCATGTAGCAAGAATAGGGCAGGTTATTTTGTTTAAACTTTAAAGACTTGGAAATCATTAGTCATGCGATGAATCAGCAATTATAATTGAGGCATGTGATGGTACTACTGTTTTCATTGCAACAATGAACATTACGTTGCAATTTTATCAAGATTAGGAGTTCAAGTATCCATGTCAAGTTCAAGTATCCTTGTCAATATCACTTGGGCGTTTTCTTAGACATAATATGCCTGTTCTTAGTTTATTGCCAGCATAGGCATAGCCAACTTGTATAAAAAGTTCCTCCTTTTTTCTTAAGATAACAACATGAGAAGAATGTTCTAGACTTCCTAAGCACTGAGGTTATCATCTCTTCAATAAAGATTCCAAATTGATTTTTACTATTTTATTTGGGGTAAATTTCCAATTTTCCTTCTTTATTCTTTCTTTCCATTTTTTTTTTTTTCAGTTCATGAGATAATGAACTTATTCTTATCTGATGAAGTAAATTAGTTTCAAATTTTTACTTCTATTTTTGAGGATCATAATTTGATGAGTATATTGCATTACTTTTAAAGTGATAAATGATTATTTTCATCAATGTAGCAAGCTTACAACTGGAATTTTTTATGTTCTTTTTTACATGCTATCTAAATTATTAGGGCCAAGGGATGTAGAATCTCTTAAATCATTCGTTTTGGAGGAAGCAGAAAAGGCAGCAGCAAAAGCACAGCTCGACGGTGATCAAGAGTTGTAGACTGTCAGTAAGGTAGCCTCAATGACATTGTAACCAAAGATTCTTCTAAGGAGACCTTGAAGTTTCTTCTCTCTGTTATTTTTTTGGTGAAAAATAAGTAAAGAAAAAGATAAAAGATAATTTGTTCTTGCACTAGAATCATCCAGAAATGATATAGGCCCCCTGCTATCCCCCTCCCGCTCCTTTTTCTCTAATTGCATTCTATTTTATGTTGCAGTTAAGGAACTTTCGGTGGAAGCAGAAGAGCTGGTGAAAGACTCGCATTGCAATTAATATGGTTCGACAAATATTTCTGCTCAGATAGTTTTGTTGGTCAAGCATAATTTAACGACACTGGTTTTTTTCTGCTATATCCTTCAATTACAGTTTCTTTAATACCTGCTTGGAAAGAGCACTAATTTTGTACGGAAGGACAATTGATTAGTTACAAACTTGTATATTCTTATAGATGAAAGGCTAAAGGTGCAAATTAGCTTCGACACTATACCCTATGAAGCAAGTCATTTTAACTTTGACTCGGTACAATTAAGTTCTCAAATTTTAAAATCAATGCAATTAGACTTCTTAAATATTGTTTTGTTAGCACTATTAATCTAGAACTGTTGAGCCAATTCGGTCTAGTGAGGGAATGATTTGCTTTATAAGGTCTAATTTGAACCGATTTTAAAATTTGAGTATTTAATTACACTGAGTCAAAATTGCAAGGGTGGTTTACTTGATAAATTATAGTTCACAAGGTTAATTTGCATTTTTGGTCTAGAAGAAATTCAAAAGTTCGGCAATGCATGGTCAAAAGATTCAGTTTGAGAATCTATATCCAATATGATTTCAGTTATGATGTAGAAAATTTTGTTAGAACACACAAAATTATGTGTCATCAAATTTGTGGTTCAGATACAAAAGAAGAGCTTTTGTCGGGAGTTTTAATCTGATTCAATCTCCTCGTACTCAAACTCATCAACTTGGTTTTCAGAAATGAGGACTACATCTGAATCTTAGTATCCTATTGGCAGTAGGGAATGAGGTTCATAATCGATATGATCACATGATACCCTACGAAAAGATTTTGTAGACAATAACAAAGTAATTAGCAAGATTATGAATAAAGATTAAATGCTTGGAAGAAAGGGAAAGGAAGTTGGAGAATACCAGTGGTCTATCTCTGCATTATGGTGTATTTCCACAACCGTATTCTGAGATTTGCAATGGCATGAACAGCAAGTTCACAGGATCAATTATAAGGAACAAATTTTCCCTGGAAATCAAAGAATTTACACTTGTCTGATAACAGGAATCCATCAAGTACAATCTGATCCAGTACTTCCTAGTTTAAGTTACTGAAAGCAATACTTTATTACTTCAGGGGACCCAAGATCGACATGCAAAATTGCCAAGTTGACTACGGCAAAGTGCAAAAACATAAATTATAACACAAATTGAACATCTCATCAACTTTATAAAATTCATGCGAGTGTTACAAGATCCAAAACTTTGAAAGCAGCCTATCCTGTTCAATGCCCACAAAAATCTAAATATTTTATCTCTCCACCACTGAGCCGGAGCACTATATTGTAAGACTAAGATGTAAGATGCCCCGATAATTGCGAGGTTATCCAAACAAAATCAATATGAATATAATGGCATGAAGACAACTATTCGGGTACCAGTCAAAAGCAATCTACTTTGCAGCCCTTTTTGCTGCAGTCTTAGTGACCTTGGTACCAGTGGATCCTCCATCTCAGCAATTGTGGCAGCCAGTCCGATGCATGTACCTCTCAATCAAAGAGACCCAGACAATCATCTCCAGGAACCCAGCACTGTCAATTTTAAAAAACAGAAGCTCCTCCATTTCATAGGCTCTTACTAATATTAGAAAATCTTGGCAAACCTTACAGCAGTGCAGGAACAATAGCCAACAGGCACTGGGGCATATTCTCTTCACTTTGAAGATTGGATAAGGTAACACCCACCAAGCAACCTATATCAAGAATATAAGTTTATAAACAGAACTTGCACAAAAAATTTAAACAAAAAAAAAATGAAAAATCAGACAAATGATCCCAAGAAGTAAAAGGGAGAAACACTAGAGGAGACACAGTGCAGACGATGAGATTTGAAATTTGGCAGCAGCAGCAAGCACTAGATTTTGTCTCTTTGATTTGTGATTGGCCAATAACAAAAACTAGAGATTTGGGGAAGGTTTTTGATCTAGAAACGAACACGGAAAGAAAGAGATCATTCTGGGGTCCAGAAATGAGGGAATCAAACCAAAAAGGGGTTGAAATGGAGTAGGACTAGTTGGCTTTCATTGAAGGCCTGTCAACTTTGGCTGGAAATCAATGAGATTCGGCTGGCCCTTATGGAAGACTGGCCGGATATGGTTGAAAACAAGGACAACCGGCTGGAAAGTGATGTCCATGCAGTACTGTCTCATGGCCAGCCGGACTTGGGTTAAACAAAGGGGCACTTCGCCCCAATTGAGGAATTTTTCTATTTTTGGCCTCCAATTCAATTTAGGCATGTTTATGATGGTTCTGGAAGTGTTTTTCAAGATCAATAAGCTTTATTATAGAGCATTCTAACAAATAGGAATCAACTCAAACAAGAATCTATATATTTCTTGATTAAGAAGCTTCATTAGAGCCTTCAAATCAAGTAAAAATGCATTACTGTTACAGTACTTGAGGACCACAGGTCACAATCAAGATAACACATACATGAACCATGGGTAACAACCTTAACTATGATCCTTTGTACACATTCTCCTTTTTTCAAAAAGGTTCAAAATCAGCCTCTTGCATCCTTTGATTAAAAAATGAAGAGTTACAAGAATTTAGCATAAATGACAAGCTTCGTCAGGCTCATTAATTCTTTCTACCATTAACACTTGGATAATATATTATAAAGCTGAAATGACAGCTTCAATTCAGGGTTTTTTTTCAAGTTTTCATTGCACAGCTATCAACTCCAACCAAAACAAATTCAAAGCTGAGGTAATAGAATGACAACAAATATATTGAATGAGTACCACATGTCTACGGATGCCAAGCAACATTCTTCACTTTTCCAGAATTCTTCTACAGTTAATAGCTGTTTCAATATTGTCAAAGACATTTGGTCAACTTACCTGCAACCATCAGAGAACTATATAATATAAAAAATCATTTCTTTTACACGAGTAATGGACCATTGTACATGCACATAAGCTCAGAAACAAAGAAATCACAATAGACTTGCCTTAAAAATTTAATGTTAAAATAGTATCATATTGGGAGCATCAACTTGTTAGCAAAACTATTTAATTGAGTGTTTTATCTTCTACATATATGGATTTAGCTCTCAGCCTCTCATTCACGCCAGGAATGGACGAGATTGAGAAAAAAAAAACCCCAAATTGCAAAATGTGGATGAAATTAATGCTTTGAAAGTTTCTTAACTCTAGATTTTTAATTATAGAAAGGTGTGAAACATCAAAGGATGATTAAAATACCTGAAGGAGTAGTCTGAGAAGCTCTTAGCTAAACGAGCTAGACATCGATAATTTACCACTTTCCAATTTTATATTAAATGAAACACAAATAGGTTATTTTATGTTATTGGACTTCCCATATTTCTACTCATTTCTTTTGATTGTTTAAAAAATGAAATAGATTGGGTGGTATTCAATAGTCCCATAATGGACGATTATGTGCACATATCATATAGTGTATTAGTCCCTTTGCTAAATCAACAAAGGAACACATTCCATAAGTTTAATAGAAATCAATCACTGTTTAGAATTATGCACGCTGAAGAAGTATGTTTAGCCCCAGTCAAACATTGGTGAAAAATCTAACCCATGAACTTGCAGGAAAAAAAATAAGTCCTTTTATTACAAATAAATGAATAAATACACTGCCCAAATCTCTCCAGGACTAAACATGGAATTCAATCTCTAATGCAGACCTAATAGTACATTAAACAATCATACTTTTCATGTGTTTGAATGTGAAAAAGTACATTTGTTAGGGAACTCCAATTCAGTATAAGATTGCTTGGACATATGCTTCAACAAGAGTTGAATTGATAAAAACATCATCTAATCAAACTGCTATCAGTATAGTACATCAAATATGATATTAAAAGACATACAGAGAACTAAGCTTTTGACAGAACTGTATCATGTATAACATAGAAAAGAAGGCCAATGCTCAATACCTGAACTGGCTTCTGTCATTTGAATCTCCAAAGTCATCATCAAGCACATTTAGAAGCTTCCTGTAAGTAGGTCCATCCAAAAGGTCTTTCTCTTGCCACTCCTTCAATAACCTCATTGCCTCTCTAACCCTTCCTTGCCTGCAAATCTCATCGAGGACTGTCCTGAATGTGATGAAATCAGGTGATTTATGTCTCCTAATCATTTCCCACAAACAATTCACAGCTTCCTCAACTTCTCCGTTAAGAGCCAAAGCATTCACAATTGAATTGTAGGACTTGCTACTTGGGACAAAGCCTTTCTTCTCCATTTCTTCACACAGCTCCCTAGCATTATTTGTACGACCTTGAGAGCATAATCCGTGAATTAGATAATCGTAAGAGAATGAATTGGGCAAGCATTTGTAGACTTCTCCCATTTGATGGAATATTCTCAGAGCATCATTGACATGAAGTGAAAGAACATACCCTTTTATCATAGAATTCAGTGAGTAAATATCAGGCTCAATTCCATCATTCACCATCTGCTTAAATAAACATCTAATAGTGTCCATATATACATAATTTATATAGGAATTCCTTCCCCTACTCAACATTGCTGTGAAAAGAATATTATAGGTTCGAATGGATGGTCTGCAATCAAAGTTTCGACCATTTTTCATGTGTTTAAATATATTTACTGCTCTGGTCAACTTTCTAGCTTCAGTGAAAAAATAGATAGTCGTATTGTACAAAGCCTCATTACCAATATGAGGAACAGCAAGCACTTGATTAACAACATCGTCCATTTCTTGGTACATTTTAGCTACACCAAGCTTCTTTATTGTAATATGATAAGTAGATACATCATGCCTAAATCTAGGCTGTTGTGATGCCCAATTAAATACCTCAAAACAAACCAGAGGATCTTCTTCAAGTGTTAACACGTTGCACAGTTGTTCATTACTGAATCTTGGTGGGAGTTGGGAAATTGCTTCTTGATACTTAGTTTCATCAAGAACAGGCTTCGTGCTAGCTTTTAATCTTTTACTTTGTCTCCTTCTAAATGACCTTGATGGTGCTTTAGTTGAGTAGCATAAAAAAATCCCAAAACAAAAAGGAACTTTTGCATTTGAAGGACCAGAGTCAATTTCGATCTGACCCAAAATATTCACTGAATTGATATCGGGATTCAGACAATAAGTCATAGAGTAATATTTCAGTGAGGTCAATAAAGGGAATGCAAATTTACAGAAGCTTGTAGGGTCAAAAGTGAAACATGGGTATTTGATAAAATAAATTTTAGAGCAAATTTGTGTCAAAAAATCTCTGCGTACAAAAAACATTAGAAAACAACCGAACCAGATTAAGAACTTTTTACCAGGTCAATATGCTAGCAAAATTGGATGGTTTCTTTTATCTTCCAGAAACAGTGAAATTGTTGAGAGGCAAACAAGAATACCCAGAAAGTTCAGGTTTTTATCATGGGATTGAGAAGAGGCACATAAGTGAATGAATTTAAGAATAAGCTTGGAAATGACTCAAAAAAGGGATGGCTTGAAGAGCTAACCAGAAAATGCCTAAATTCCATAAAATCCTTACTTGAAAAACCTATTTTTATGTCACCCAGTTTCTCCTGAAAAAAAAAAAAGAAGGTGTGATTATACATGATTTTTATAACATTTACAATATCTACAAAAATATAATGTACAGATGCGGCATATTTTTTTCAAAAAGGAATAACAACCTAATAACCCATGAATTACAAACCTTTGCGAGATAAATAGCATCGTATAGGCAAACTCGAAGACTGATGGGTTCTACCTTTCCGGCGGCGGCGGTGGCGGCGGTAAGTGACAAGAACAATCACCGGAATGTCTCCGAAAAATGTCTCCAGCTGAGGAAGAAGCACAATCAGGTGAACAAATCTTTAATGGCGGATTGACTGAGAAATGAATAGGAACAAGAGAGGGAGAAGAAAAGAGTCAGAAAACACAGGGCAATGAAACAGCGCCGTTTCGAGGCAGAAAGAGAACTATAAAAGTAGCCAGTTGCCCAGTTCAAGATTACATTTCTTACCCCAAAACTGCATCGTTCTGTTCTTTTGACAATGACAATGTAACCACAAACAAAGCAGTCAAATTTGAGTAGGCAATTCCGGTCGGATTCGGTCGATTTAGATTTATTCTCGATTTGGATCGGATTTAAATCTTTCAATTGGATTCGGTTATTTTAGATTATTATAGAAATGGATTGGATTTAAATCTTACAATGGAATTGGATGGATTTAGTCAAATTTATATTATATTTTGAGTTTAGTCAAATGAATTTTTTTTTCCACTAAATTGGTTTCGCATAATTTTCGAATAATTGGATCTTTCAAATAGTAAAATCGAACCGTTTCTTAATTATTTATGGTATGCTTTTTATTTTTTAAAGCATTAAACTAATAATATATTGTAATTTGTAAGTTTTTATTTTTTTCATAATTTATTATTTTTAAATTAATTAAACTTTAATTTAATCAATTGAATATCTATTTAATCAAATTAAGTAAATTTTAATTTAATGAATAAAGTTCAATTTAAATTGAATTAATCAATTGAAATCTAACTTAATTAATTTAATAAAAACTTAATTATTTAACAAAAATTTTTAATTTTATTAATGTTTCATAGAAGTTAATTTTGAATCAAATTATTAAATTAAAAGAGTTTTTTTTTTGAAATATAAATTAAATGAGTATTAGTTAGATAAATAAATAAAATCGGAATATTAAAATCAAATTTGAAATTTAAATATGGAAAATAATTAAAAATCTAAAGTCTTAAAGAGTTTAAAAAAGAGGAAATTTTAGACAGTACCATATTTTTAGTTTTATTTACAGAAATAACTCCGTTTTTTTTTTCATTCATACCAAAAATAATTTTATTTATATCGAAAATAATTGAGCCCTAATGGAACCAGCACAATGCATGGCAAAACCAAGTTGAGAAACTTAGGAATTGGTGTTTCCTTTGAAAAAGAAACTTTAACTCAAATGTGTAAGCATTGAACCGATTTATATTATGCTATTAACTTGGAGCTAATTGTAAATTTTTTTAATATTTCATTTTCTATAATTTTTAGTAGATTTGTATATTTTTTTTTTATCGATGTATTACTATTTTGAATCAATGAAATTATTTTATTTGTCAAAAAACGAAGATAAAAATAATTATTTAGAGAATCAATAGTATTATACATGTATGTTTAATTTATATAATAACTATTTATAATATTTTTTGGTGTAAAAAAGTGAGCAGAATTTATAAAAAAAAAATTAAAAATAAGGAACACCGGCAAAATCATTCTGCAACCAATTAATGTTTTAATGTAAAGCATTATGCATCAAGTTATAAAGTGAGATTTAAACGACACATACATTCATGTTCATCAGTCAATTTTGTATTCCATCTTTAGATCATATTTCTATTCCTGAAATGGATCGATATCGAACTATATTGGCATTGCCTTGTCTTGCCAAAGTAGATAGCATTAAATAAATACCCAATTTCTTTTAAAATAAATAAATAAATACCCAATTTGAAGCCTCACTTCACAAATTAAATGTTTTCTTTGCTAGCATTTACTAATATTGGTGAGATATTATTTTACACAATATAAAATTTATGATAAAAAAATAGATTATTTTATGAAAACTTCTGGTATGATAGATGGATTATTCCTTCTATTGCAGTCCAATTACATGTTTCTGATCCTCGACAAGAACCACAAAATTTTTCAGTTTCTGATTTCTACCAAGATCATAAATGTTTCTTACCAGATTATTTTCAAATTGCATATCCTGCTATAACATCTTCTATTGAAGCAATTCAGGGGCTACATGAAAAATATGATGTTTGTGTATGGACATGTTGCTCTTCCGGCATTCCAGCAGTTGAGGAGGTTTATAATTATTTGCGTGCTCAGGGGCCTATCAATAGCATTTTCAATATATTCCTCCATCGCGCTCGTTACTTTTTTTTGGAGATTGCTTCGTAATAAACTCCCAACCGAAAGGGAGCTACAACCTTATTACTATAATCCTTCGGTTTGCCGTTTCTGTTATATAGCAGCTGAAAGCATAGAGCATCTATTCTACAGCTGCAATTTTACCCATGCGATATGGACAGTGGTATTCACACTGTTTGGTTGTGCCCTGCCCAGAAGTTCTTTTACTGATTTTTGATGCAATCTTTGAAACTTTCGTTCAGCTCTCGGGTTAAAATCTCATGGATTGTTGCATTTCTTTCTACAGTATTGACAGTTTGGAGAATTCGCAACATGGCTGTCTGCGAAAATCAGACACCTAACATACATGGAGTTCTACGTTCAAGATGGAGATTGACTGTTGAAGGTAATTACTTCAGAGCAGGCTGTATGTCAAATAGCATGAGAGAGTTCAATGTTTTAAGGGCTCTTAGTATCAAAGGTATTCCTCCAAAGGCTCCTATTATTATTGCTGTTCGCTGGATCCCTCCTTGGGGTGATTGGATTAAATGCAATACTGATGGATCTGCTAACGGAGCTCCAGGTCCATCTGGTGCGAGTGGAGTTCTTCACAACAATCGAGGATATGCTCATGGGAGTTTTGCTTTTGCTGTAGGAAATAATCACGCTTTCATGGTTGAATTGCATGCTGCAATTTTTGCAATTTTAAAAGCTTGGGAAAGAGGATGGCGAAAGCTTTGATTAGAGTGTAATTCTTCCTATGTGGTATACAATTTTTCAAGCTCAAGAGTTCTTCAGTTCCATAGGAGGTGGAAGCTTCTTGGTCGAAATGTCTAACTTATATTTCACAAATGCAATTTGTCATCTCGCATATATTCCAAGAAGGCAATACAATAGCTGATGCTCTTGCATGACATGGTTCTTCATGCACGGCTTTGCAATGGTGGAATACTTATCCCTGCTTTTGTGACTCATTTATGTATAATAATTTTAGTGCTAGAGAGAGATTTAACTTTAGCTAATTTTCCTACTCTAGGATGGTTTTCTTGGTTTTCAGACTTTGTATTTCATTTTAGTTTGCTTTTAATAAACTTTTGCCACAGTTAGATGATAAGAGTGCTAACCTTGTTGAGATCTATTGATGCATCTTCTGTGGTCTTATTTTAATAATAATAATAATAATAATAATAATAATAATAATAATAATATTGCATCTTAAAGCTGTTGATTTGGTACAGTCGAGACAATTGAAACCTAAGAAAACAAATTAGCAAAGAATATATATGATCCTATGAAACCACTAATGCAGTATTTAACATATATATATATATA
>CATIWF010176394.1:0-49892 GCA_949630135.1 Balakata baccata
TGGTCCCTCCTTGTTTTTGCCAAATATCCACTTAAAACCTTGGCTTTTACTTCTTTCTTATAACTTTTCTCAACTTTATATTTTTTTAATTAAATCACCCACAACAAAAATAAAATCTTTTATTAATCTTTTAACCCCAATATTAGACTCTAATAATATTAATTGTGGCAATTAAACATATTAATTATCCAGACTTAAATTACGGGCATTACAGTAAAAATAGAGAAAGTGCCCACATATCAGAATATAGCTGATCCTCTAACTAAACCACTTCTCCAAAGAAAATATGATTCTTATGTACTCGCCTATGGAATTGAATATAAAGGCGATTGACTTTAGTGCAAGTGGGAGATTGTTAAAGAAGTGCTCTAAAGACAATCACTTTTTGCACTTATTATACATATTTATTTAATTAATAAAAGACATTTTCATTATTTGGTATTCATTTATTATATAAATTGATAGTGATCTTAAATCAATTAATGAAGTCCTTGATACATAACATTAACATAGCATGAAGGAAATCATGATGAGATCATGATAATGAGATTCATATCATGTATAATTATGTTAGTATCTAAATTATCCCTAGTCATAGGATTAATGAGATGAGACATTATTAATCCAGATAGGCTAGCACATGTTATATTCCTTGATTGGATCAAACAGAAGATCTCATAATCTATAAGCATGAGATGCTTAGAGTTAACATGTGGATGCATGCTATGAGTAGCCAAGTACATTGGAAGACCTTCTATGAGACAATCATATGGATATTCTATTCAAATGTCAATAATAGTCTCATCATAGCAATGGTGCAAGTATTCTTAGACTTGAGGTACTCAAGGATATCTTGGATACTGATTCTGTATTTTGATTATATTCCTTGTTACCTCATAGAGGTTGCTCATAAGGTAGTGATTGGGTACAACTTGAAGTATTCGAAGGTAATTGGGTAGCCAACAAAGGATTAACCACTCTGAATAAAAGGAGTGTATACCCATAGCCAATTGTCGAGACATTAATCGGAATCTCTGCCCAGAGTGGAAATGTCATGAAGATGGTCTTCAGTGACATTTCTAATAGAGTAATTAGCCTTGAGGATAAGATCCAATATCACTTGGGCTAAGTGTGATGCAGTCAGTATAGCGGAAGTTGACACATTATCTATACTCTAAATTGAGTGAGGTATAGAATGGTGAAATGATAAATTGCACAGAAATTATCTATGGAAAGGTTCATAATCAAACTATTGACTTTCTGGTAAATTGGGAGTCATGATGTATTGCTAGATACCGCTCATGACTTGAATAAATTATTTGATAATTTAAGTGGTCAATATAATCGGAAACCTAATAGGTCACACGCTTTGGAGATGTGAAGATTGAGTAAAATGGTTTTGGATGGGATCCAAAAATATGAGAGAATTATTTCGAGTCAGTTCGCGATAAGATCGCTGAAAAAATTGCTCGGGGGGTTGACGGGCTGTATAGGCCCGCGTGTGCCCGCGCGCCTGGCTAGCCGATTGGCCTGCCATGCAGCCCAGTTGGCCCAGGCAAGCTAGCATGCAGTAGCTTGGTAATGGGACATTATTGGTCCTTAATGGCTATAATTTCTATAACCCCTCATTTTCTCCTATCTTAATTTTTGGTTAATGAAACTGATATTTTTTTAGATCTAAAAGACCTCAAAAAGACAGAAATTTGATAAGAAAATTTTTTTGGAGACAATAATAAACTTAAAGAGTTTAATTTTTCTATCAAAGAAACACATATTATTGTTAGTACTTTGAGATATGATCAAGCCATCTCCCTAGTGGTTTCATTCTTTCTTCTTCGCGTGGATATTAGTATAGACAATCATAGATTAGATTGTTGTGGTTTACTACAACCCAACAAGGTGAGAATTGGAAGAAAAATCAAGAAATTATAAAGGTATAATTTCTGAATTTTGCATTATTAAATTAGTTTTAATTGGCACAAGTAGAATCTTTTGATTAAGGTTTTTGAAAAATTTTATTTTCTGCTGTATAATATGTATTTGATACATACTCAAAACCCATCATATTTAGCTACCAATTGACCAAGTATACATTCAATTAGGCTCACAACATATTAGGGACCTCCAAGAAAGTAGGAGACAATAAGTTAAAGGTTCAATATCAAAAGAAAATGTGAGTGTAATTATTATACGATTTCTTTTGTACGTGTGTTTGTTACGTGCTATGTGCAACGTGACTTAACTTGTTACTATATGAATTACATGATTGTTAATGACTTAAATACATGGTTGTGTTATAGGTTTTTTTTACATGAAGTGATTGATTATTGAATATGCAAATGTGATATAAATGCAAATGTAAGTAATGATTGTAGCAAATGGAAGTAATGATTATTGCAAATGCATATGCATATGGAATTAAAAGGCATTGTGACTAGCTAAGTGGTATTGTAAAGCAAAAGAAGAGGCCTATGGCCTAAACAAATGTTCAAAAGCAAAAGAAAAGGCATATGGCCTAACAAATGTACAAATGTTACAAATAATCAAGTTAGCTAGTAAATGCAAATGTTCACATAAATGCAAATGTTCATATGGAAATCCAGGACAATGTTTGTTTAGCTTGGTCTTAATAAAAAGAAAATGACATAAGTATAAGCAAATGAAATGTTTACATGATTTTATATTATTTATATTCATATGATATTGATAAATAGAATGACATGTAAAATGTATATGAATGGAAATTATTACTCGTGATTGTGAATTGCTAGATACTTAAGAAAACTTTTGATGATTATTTTTACTAAGTCACAACTTACCAAATTGCATCATTTTTCAGGCAAAGAAGATTGATTAGCTTTATTTTGGAGGTGCATAGCATATAAAAGATATAGATCACAAGTCACCGATTGAGCCTTACCAATATCTCTTCTTGCATTGTATCTATGTATAGGAACATGACATCTATATTTTGGATTGTATATTTGTATATATATAAATATAGTAAATATGCGGTGATAAGTAAATGCATATTTGGCCTTGAACTTGCTACCTACAATAATTGAATACAACAACTGAATTATCAGCATATGTAATAAATTATGTTTATAGTCATACAGTGATGTTATGCGAAATTGTCAAATATTGCATAGCGATACTATTATATGATTCAAAAAAAAATTATTCCTCATTGTAAACAAGATTCTATCTTATTCTCATACAATACATGATAACATAATATAAGTATAAGTGATATTCATAGGTATAAGGTGTTACATTTGGTATTGAAGTTTGTCCCCTGTTGTCCTTTTTCTTTAACTCCTCCATCTCTTTTCGTATTTCTTTCATTTCTTTGACTATTGCTCTGAACTCTTTCATTAGCATGAAAAAGTTTGGTTGCTCTTCGTCTTCCACCTCAATGTGCTCCAGACTTTCAACATTTATCTTATCATGCAAATTGATAGGTGTTACGGTTTCACCAATGAGTGCTGAACAAGAGCCTTGATCTGATGTCTAGTTTAGAGGATTTTTCTCTTTATCATTCCCCCCTTCTTCTGCCATAGGATCCATGCTCACTGCGCCGATGATAACTCTTGATCTTCAACTTCCAGATCCTATGGAAAAGACAGAGTTAAAATAGGTGCTAGAGGGTTTTTAGCATTCCCACTCCAATGGTAAAGTCAATGACTTGGGCAGGAAGATGGAGAGAATAATGAGAAGAATTTGGTTGAAGATATTACGGTTAAATTACCATTTTGCATGGCAATCCCCTTTTATAGGGTTTTAATATTAATTACCTTTTTACCTTCAAATGACTATTAATTGATAGGATAGAGCCACATGCGTTAGTGATCCTTTGCCCGATGCCATCATTATGTCTCGTTAGAGTAGTTCTTGGCCGTTCCTTGCTGTTTATGCATAATGCACATGCCTCCTTTAGCCATTTTTCGCATTTAATGTTCTAAACATACCTTCTGGCATGTTATTAAATACTATATACGGTTTGAGGTGAGACTAGGACCTCCAATTATGTGGTCTCTTATTAAGTGATCTTGGTATGATTGCTTCACATATGGTCATCATGGATACCTGGTAGTGTTAGTTTCTTCAAGTGTTCTCTCGTGAGATCAGCCTATTACGATCCCATCATTATAAGATCGTTGACGTGTCAATCTTCTTATATGGAGGTGATGTCATTCCCCTTTCACCCTTTAAGAACATTCTCAATAACCTCTTTATTACCTCTTTATCTAAATTTAGAGAGTTTTATATTTTCCAATATTTTCCCTATCTTCCTCTTTACTTATTTCACTCCCTAAAATTTACATTTTTCTTCCTCAAGTTTAAAAGTCACTAGGAGCTCCTAAGTAATAGTTTATTATTTTTCTTTCATCTTTTTTGTTTTTTCTCTCTTTTCTTTTTTTTTTTTGTCTCTTACTTTGTCTCTTCATTTTTTTTCTAGATAATTTTAATAATAAAAAATTAAAATAGAGAGTGAGATAAATAATATTGTTGAAGTGCACACAATTTTCAAGATTAACTAAAATAGAGAGTGAATTTTTTATAATATAAATAGAGAGTGAGATAAATAATATTTTTGAAGTGCACACAATTTTCAAAATAAACTAAAATATGGAGTTAATTTTTTATAATATAAATAAGAAGTTAGATATAAAGTATTGTTGGGAATATTTTAACAAAGCCAAGGGTTAGAGTTTAATGTTTTATTATTTCCTAGGTATTTTTTTGGCATAAGACATATAATCCCTTGTAATTGTCTAAATTTGTCATCTTGTCTCCTAACTTTTTTTGGTCTAGTTTATCACTAGCAGTTGATTTTTAATTTATTTGCCTTCTATAAAATTTGTAAAAATGTGTATGTAATCTACTGATATTAATATAATAGCTGATATGCTATTATTAATAAAATTAAATATTTTTTCTTGTTATATCAATATAGTATACACACATTTATATAAACTTTATATGAGTAATATAAACTAAAAATCAAGTTTGGATGATAAAATAGAATAAGAAAGTTGGGAGCAAAATAATAAATTTGCACAACTGCACGGCCGGAAATACCTTAAGCTTGCCTTTTTTTTTTTTTTTTTTGAATTTCCCGGTTGAAATGGAAAAACGATAAAGCCTTTGGGATGACACCAACAGTGTAACACAATAATTCCTGCAAATTTTTAGAAAAATGGTATTCCTCCACCAGCAAGTCCCTTCCCGGAAAAGGCCAGCCTCCTCTTCTTTTTTCTCCCCTCTCAGTTCATCCAAAATTCCCAAATTCACCTCCTCCTCCGGCGAACCTCCGCCGTCTGATTCACCGGTAGCAGCAATAGATAGGTTGGTCTCCATTCTGGCAGATGCAGGCTGTACATTAATGAATCCCTCGGGCTCACCCTGTCTTCCTTCGGATCCTCTCAAGCTCCGCTCCTATCTCCACCGCCTGTTTTCAACTACCGATGATGGCCTTCTTCTCCGCTCTCATTTCCTTGCTGGTTTATCTGCTTACATTCACTCTTCTCAAAATCTTCAGAGGTGGGTTTCTTCTAAATTTTTATATTTGTATAACTCTTAAAATTCTTTCAAGCCCTTCACTTGCTTTTGGCTATTCAATAGGCTATTGGTTTCTTCAAATCAACATGGCAGAACTGAGAGTTTACTCCGACATCTTTTGCTTGTCCCCTCTATCCAATTGGACATCCAGATCTTACTTCTCGAGAAAATTCCTGAGTATTTTGATGTTACTACAGATTGTTCGCTCCAGGATGATACTGCGCGGCTCATCATTAATCATTTTCGTTGGCTTGATTTTATAGCTGATTCTAATGCTTTCTGCGATAAATTGATGCAAGTTCTTTCTATTTCCCCTATACCTTTGAAGAAAGAGATTATTGGATCCCTGCCGGAGATTCTTGGTGATCAAAACACTAAGGCTCTGGTCGATTACCTTGGACAAATGCTCCAAGAAGATTCTTCTATCATCATGTCTGTGCTGGATTGTTTTTCGAATCTCAATTTGGATGATTTGTTGCAAGAACAGGTCTCTTTCTCTCTCTACGTTTTCCCTAGCAAAGTTTTTGTTCTAATAAACCAGCCAACAATTTGTTTCCTGTTCAATTTATTGAAAGGTTTATGTTTTCTTTGATACCAAATGTTACAAGCACCAGTTCTGAATTCCTTTTGTTTTAAATTGGCTTTCTGTTGGAGAAATTTTATAGTATGTAACTAGTGAAATATTGTTGCAAAATGTGATATCACGAAGGCAAATTGCACAAATGATACCAAACCTTGTTACTTTGTTACAATTTGGTATCATTCCTTTTAATTTTTATAAATTGGTATCAAACATTTCATAAATGTTGCAATTTGGTACCAATCTTTAATTTTCGGCACCGGAAAGATGAAATGTCATGCCATGTCACTTTATTATCCACATGAGATTTATTCCTTCATAAAAACACACTCAAAATGGCGACAATTTGATAGGTTATTTTATTTTTTTGTAATTTATTTGTGTAATTTATTTTTCTTTAGTATTTGGAAACATTGCCGTTTGAGTGTTTTTATAAGTGAATAAATTTGATGTAAATAATAGAGTGACGTGCATAGTTGTCAAAAGCGTGCTTGAGGTGCAAGGCGCCTCAAAAGTCCAAAGGCGGGTGATGTCACAAAGGCGCAAGTGAGGTGTGCTTCTTTAATATTTAGAGTTTGTATTATATGTTTTTTGGTCTTTTAAGACAAAACAATTTCAACCCTTTATCATACACTTAAAGTAGGTTATGTGGGATTTACTCACACTTGATTATTTCACAAAAAAAAAAAGATTAAAAGAATAGAAAGAAGAAGGAAAAGAAGAAAACTGCATGAAGCTTAGTGTTAGTGATGATGAGTGATGTAATGATTATAATTAATGTTTAGTAGGAGATTTGGAGTGTAGAGCCAATACCATAATTATAAACTTATAGTAAATTAGTAATGAAAAATGCTTTAGGAATTCTACTATAATATAATAGTATTACTCTAGGACTAGGACTTCTAGCTATTTATTGGACTATATTTTACTTTATTGCCTCTTTTCTGCATGTTTATTATTGTGTTTAAGTGCCTCTTGAACATAATGTCTTACTCTTTTGAATTGCTTTTCTTTGATATTGAGTTAGGTTTATGATTTTATTTTATATATGTGCTGTGTTGTGAGTTCTAGGTTTATTTTATTTTTTGAGCTTTACTTCTGCTCGGCGCGCGCCTCGCCTTATGCTTTAGGCGATATGAGCCCTTAGCGCCTTGGTGCACCTTTTGCCTTTAACAAATATGGTGATGTGGCATGCCATGTCATCTTTCCGGTGCTGGAAATTAAAGATTGGTACCAAATTGCAACATTTATGAAATGTTTGGTATCAATTTGTAACGATTAAAAGGTTTGGTACCAAATTGTAACAAAGTGACAAGGTTTGGTGACATTTGTGCAATTAACCCTTATTTTTTTATTCATCAATTATCAAATAAATGAATAAGCTTTTGTGATGTATCTTGTTCAACTTCTTTTTCATTTTGTAGGTTACTACAATAGCAATTTCGTTCATCAAGATAGTTGACGGGGAAAACGTGCCTCATTTGCTTAGATTTTTACTTCTTTCTGTGACACCTCTGAACATCCGAAGAATAATCCGGCAGATCAGAGAGCAGCTAAAGTTTATAGGAATGTCAAATTATCAGGCAATGCAGCACAAAAAATTTGGGAAAGCACCCATGGACAATACGGAGGCATCTATTCTTGATGCCTTGAGAACTAGTCTTTTATTTAAGAATGTAAGTCTGTTGTACTGATGTTAGTCCAGACACATATGACCTCATTGATTTCACCCTCTCTTTTTGCTGTTATTCTTAGATGCTATGTCAAGAGGTCTTGAAAGAACTGATCAGCCTTGAGAAACCTCAGGATCACAAGATCATTGACTTGTGGCTTCTTGTGTTGATACACATGAATGGGGAATCTATGCGAAAGACCATTGAGAAGATTTTCAAGAAGAAAGTTGTTGGAAATTGTATTCAGAAAATCATGATTGACCAGTGTATATTTGGGAACAAGGAATTGGTAGAGGTATATGCCAAAAACGTATGAAATGAAGAATTGTTCCACTGTAAAAGAATTTTGAATCACAATTAAGCTACATATTGAACATCTCCTTATTTTTTTAGGATTATTTTCCGTCTTTTCTTTCCTTGTCCGAGTACTTGCTGTCATGCAGAGAACAAAAGGCAAGAGAATTTGGCATTCATATGCACACTTGTTTGTTTGAAGCGTTTCCTGATACTTACCATAGACAGGAAGTAAGCAGCTTAAAGCAATAGTTCCTATTTTATTTCTGACAGGTTTCTGGTATCTCATTCCACTCATTATGCAGGTTGTTGGTTCACTTATAACTCATGTGGGATCTGGAATCAGCTTTGAAGTGAATTCTGCTCTGGAGGCAATGTCTTTCCTGGTGTCCAAACATGCCCAAGATTTAATTTCTTTTTCTACTCATATAAATGGTACCTTGATCATTTTGAGTTTTTCATGCACATGAATTGTGAATGTTTACATCCTATTGGTTCTGTTGGTTCATTTTTTTTCTTTTTTATTTGTCTATAAAATGTTTTGCTATTAGTTGCCAATGTTTTCTTTTTGCATTTATGTTTTAGGTCTATTGGATTACTTGGAGGGATTTACTATTGAAAATCTGCACAAGGTGGCTTCTGGTCCAGAGATAATTGTTGGCAATATATATTAAATACTTTTAGTTTGTGCTTAAACAAGAATTTTTTGTGGTCCAGGTTTATGATGTTCTCAGCCAGCTGGCGTCATTGGTTCAATGTGGTGCAGAACATTACCGGTCCTCCTTTGCAAATGAAATTTTAATGATAGTAAGAAAGCAGGTATCTTGGAGTATCTTCAAACTTTGAATCTTTCCTCCTTCCCTCCTTTTTTTTCTTTTCTTTTTTTTTTTCACTATTATTACAGTTTATTCATCATGTGATCTTTAATTACATTGTGCGGTTGCCTTGGCTTCTATCTTGCAGGTCAGCCACCCAGATATGAAGTACAAAAAGATGGGTCTAATTGGAGGTTTAAAAACAGTCTCTTGTCTTGCAGACGCAAATAAAGTTAGTGGTACATCATTTAAGGTGGGTTAGTCTATTTGGTCTACAAACATGTCTATGTTACAGTCCTTCTATATATAATACCATGGAACTGGGTGGATTGCTGCTCTCTACTTATGTGCTCTTTCTATGGAATATTTGTCTCCCATCATTTCTTCTGGAATTCGGTAATAGAATGCATTAGTCTGTGCATTATGCTGGAGTGTCATTGATTATTTGATTTCATTTTACTATTGATATAAGAAAGGAACTTCATATTTATTTTAAGGGTCACCTGTTTTAATTTTGTATCTAGTGCTGATATTTCATGACCAACTTTTCTTTTCGTTTAGGAAGAAAATAAGCAAAAAAATTTTAAGATTGTGTTGCCTTTCCTCTTGGAATGCCTTTCTTGTGACATGCTAGAAGTGGAACCTCGATAATCTAATGTTTCTCCGACCTTCTACTCATGTTTCAATGTAGCTCAATGACCCAAAAAATCTAAACGTTTAACTTGAATTTGCAATCCCATCCCATTGTTTTGAATTAGTCAAATTGAAAGTGCAGCTGCAATTTTGTTTTACTTGCCAAAATAGAACAAAATAGACCATTTTAGATTTAGCCTAACATGTAGAGATGGCAATTTCTGCTTCAATCAAAATTTGCTCAGACTAGTAATCCAAATTTGAAAGGAACCAGAATGATTGAGTTTCTTTTGGGTTGGGTCATGAGTTAATCTGTCTGAGTAACTAATTTTAAGGTTAGAAGAAAAGTGACATGGACTCGAAAGAAACTTGAATGATCAAAATATTTTGGGTTGGGTCAACTTCGACTTATGAATGGTCCATTGACGTTTTTTTTAATGTGAATAGAGAAATATTAATTGTGAGGTTTGAATTCATTACCTACCAAAACTCATTAATCCATAAATACTTTTGCGAATGTTCATAACAACATTTATAAATAATATAAGTTTGAATTTGTTTTATTAATGTAATTTAAGATCTACAAATACCATGTATTTAAACTTGAATATGTTACCATGTATTTGAATTATTATGTAAAATATTTGTGTTATATTAATGCTTTTATATTAGCATAAAATATAGTTCGTTTATCAGGTTTATAGTGCATCAAGGTTTATTTAATGTTTTAGTTGTGTAGAATATTAAAATATCTTATTTGTCTTGTATATATGTGGTTATAATTTTATTTAAATGTATTAATGCTAGTGATATGAATATAATTATTAATATTAAAAAGATGATTGCTAAATAATGACAAATTATGATTGTTTGAAAGTAATTATTTAAATAAAAATTTTTATAATTTAACCAAAAATCTAATTGAAATTAATTCATGTATAGGAATTTAACTGTAACGGAGAAAAAATAAAGAAAATAATTACGGAAACCTTTTTATGAATATTACTATGCCTTCACCTTCAAAAAAGTATAGAACAAATTACTGTTTAAATATAAAATGTCATAGTTTATTCTTTTAAAAAATTAAAGATGACCCAATTTAAAATCTCTTTTTCCTTTATGTTAGGAGAACTCAGTGGGTAATTTGAATCTACCTGTAACCGGAATGACTGTAAGAACATTGCTACTGAAATGACTTAAAACCAAACAACCTGACCCAAATTCGTATGGCCTGATTACAGCCTCCACTAATATGGAAACACAATCTTCAAATAAGGTAATTCGAAGATCACAATTGTGTTTTCGAATTTGGCTAAAATTGCAGATTTTGACTTTTTTTTTTGAGTCATTAAGACTTTCATTATAGGCTTACATTATGGCATGTTCATTCTCTGTTCTTGAATATCAATGGTGCAGAAAGCTGATTGCGAGGAGGCACTGGAACTCTTAAGAACGTCTTTGGACTCTTGCAGACACTCGTGCTTATCATTGGTCTTGTTCTATGATGAATTGACTGCAATGCTTGAACATAAAAAACTTCAGTCTGCAATTATGGAATGGTAAGTAAGCACAACTTGCTGTTGGTAGTTAAGCTTATCAGGCATGTAAGAAAAAGATCAATCATGACATCATAATCATATATTTCAATCTGCCTGTGTTTCCTCAGGATTGTCAAACATGTTGGAGAATTTGAGTCTCTGTTTCTTTCTGATCTTGAAGGTGGGCAATTATGTGGCACTACTGTATTTGGTGGTTTAGAAGGTAAGATTGGTGACAGAGTCTTTTCCTTTTTCCTTAACGTTCAACCTTATTGGGTCTATATTATAGTTTTTAATATTCCTTTCAGGCCAGCTATGGATGAATTTGGATGGCGACATGTCTCCTATTTGTTTGAGTATTTTTCCACTGGTTTCCTCTTCCTCGCGGTAAGCAGTCCTTTCCTATCTTTAAATTATTGTTTATGTTACAATCTGATGGCCAATTTTTGCTTTGTGCAGGTCTATGACTTCTTTACAGACTCTCCCGGCTTACTTTCTTTTACTTTCGACTGTAAGTAGTTGTTCTTTTTAAGTCATGAGGCAGATGGAAACAATGAAGCTATTATCTTGAACTTAATTTTTCTCTTTGTTGGTCCAATTTTTCAGGTGGAGAGGTTGGCAAATCAGGGATCTCTTGGTGCAATTGATGCATTACTAGGATGCCCTGTGTACCTCCCTTCTTTTAAGGCAAGGCCAAGTCTATTTTGTTTTTAGTTAAACATCAAAGAGCTTTCTTGAGATAATTTTGGTCAGACTGAATTATCTCTATTCAGAGTTTCAACTGAACAATAGGCATGAAGTAGGGTCTTCATGAATAATAAATTTTGCTATAATAACAAAAATGCTAAATGACCAAAATAGTCTAATTAATTTATGATTTTATCAATTCATATGTGAAACTCTTAATTTCATTTTAATTTTAGCCAAAGAGACTATTTAGACTGATTCCCTTGTGTGTCTAATCCCAGTTGGCATGCAAAGGTGGACAAAAATAATGTAATTGCCCCATGAAAACATTAAATTATTAATTTAGCCTCCTAACCTAAATTAGGTCAATCACTTATCTAGGGCTAAATTTTCTATTTTTAACAAGTTTAAGATATGAGGGTTTCTGTGATGCACCTGGTGTAATTTACACATGTAGCCTTAGAACCATTAGATCATCAACTTTTAATCTCAGCCATTGATAATCAATAGGTGATATTAAAAGTTAATGATCCAATGGTTCTAAAGCACTCGGTGTAAATTACACCAAGTGCACCACATAATTCCTCTTAAGACATATTTTCAAACAGATTGCAGCCCTTCCCATATTTCCACTTTGTCATCTTTAGCTCAATATCAATGTGTTGAGTCCTTACTGAATGTGGTTTAAGCATTGGTTTGGAATATTTTTTTTCTAGTTACATGGATTACAAGATTGTCCTCACTTCTAATCATCAAACTTAGCTCAAATACCCTTGGCATCCCTTGTGATATTTCCTATAAACTAGCACCAAACAATTATATAAGGCACCAAGGTCAAGCTTTGCATAGTGGAAGAAGCAATATTTTAAGTACTTGAAAAGACGATAACCAAGACGAAAGTGTTGGAGCTAGATTTGTCTATTTGATTGATTTACAAAGAACTGATATTGATGACAAACTCTTAACTCTATTTTGTCCTTTCGGTACTTAAAGGTAGTAGGTACCTTCCTTTCCCTACCATGTCTGGTCATCCTTCCTTTCCCTACCATGTTTGAAAAAAAAAAAAATGCTGCTCATGGACCAGTGTTCTGGGAAACTTGGTACTCGGGCAATGCTGCAAATTGCGGCCCATCTGCTGCACCAAAAACGTATAGCCTCCTTGGAGCTTAAGATGCTTTAAACAGTTTTGTTGTTATCTCTGACTTAATTGTTGTTTCACACGCCTTCACATTAAACTTTTTGAGATCACTATTGCGATTTTTTGATCAGTTTGCTGATATCTTTGGTCTTGTGTGATACTAGTACTTCTCTGCAGGTGGTTGGCAATCTCTTACAGCAAAGCAGAAGCAGATTGTTTTCCTTTCTCTTTATTATGCAATCAACTGGATTAGAGAATTGGTATATATGTGTAGTTAACATTATTAACTTCCAAGCTGTGTCGAATTTCCATTTGTATTACTTCATAAAATTTCTGCTTTCTAGTAAAATCTTTTTATCCTTTCATCCAAGTTACGGTTTCTAAATCATTTAATCCTGTTTACAGCTTAATGCTTTTTGCACACAAGTTAAGCATGGATTTGAATGCATTAGCCAAGCGATGAGGGAGGCTATAATTACCAAACTATTGAAGCGATTGAGGAATCTCATGTAAACTCTAGCTTTCTCAATTTCATGAAATTTGTGCATTACTTGTACAAGATGTCTTGTAGTGGCTTCTTGTTAGGCAATTTTTTGAATTGATTTTACTTCTGGTGGTGTGGGCCTGCAGTGCTGAATCATGAAGCACTAATATGGAAGTGGAAAAATAAAGGCCCATTAATTCTTTGGGCACTAAAAACCATCAGATTGGGAGACATCGAACTACATGATTAATTCCAATGATTTAGTCAAGAATGTATTAGAAACAACTTTTAATGATTTAATCATTCATGTGCTCCCTATCATTTTTTTGGGCTATAAGTGGTTGATTATTAATTGCAACTTTTCTTGGAATTAGATTCATGTTTTACTTTGTATTTGGGTTGGATTCATGCCTTAACTGTTGTTTACACTTCTATATTAGAGAATAAAATGTTCATGGTTTTTTCTTGGTTAATCATTTTGAAGAAAACATATATATTCAGTATTCCTTGAACTCTTACTATTAAATTGGTACAAGGGATGTCCTTGGCATTTTGGGAAGTGGTTGATAGCTAAATGGTTCGTGTATTGGTACTTTAGTTTATGAAAATATGATCTTGACCTTATACTAATTTTGTACCAGAACAGAAGTGATGTATGTATGTTTGACAATCTGTATTAATTAGTTAGAATCTCTATTTATGTAGAAATAAATATTTAGTTTCCTAATAAAGAGATTCAGTCCATTGACTGATTCTCATCTGTTGTAAAATCCATGATTTGCAGGGATTCTCTCCTTTGTAAAACACATAGATGAGAATAGAATTGCTTATATCTATTGATAATGGAAGTACATATTTATATACAAAGATTATATCTAATTAGGAAACTATACTAATTAGGATGTCACACTAATTAGGGTACTTACAACACTAATCAAGGGATTTACAATATGTAATTAAGGAATATAAATCTGTAACACCCCTCCTCAAGCTGGAGCATAGATATTAATCATGCCCAGCTTGTTACGAAGATAATCAACCCGAACTCCATTCAGAGCCTTCGTGAAAATATCTCCTAGTTTGTCTCCAGTCTTTACATAACCTGTGGAAATTAAACCCTGTTGTATTTTCTCTCGGATGAAATGATAGTCAATTTCAATGTGCTTAGTTCGTTTATGGAACACAGGGTTAGATGTAATGTGAATAGCAGCTTGGTTATCACACCATAGTTTTGCTAGAGCTGAAGTCTTAAGACCTATTTCAGTTAAGAGTTGATATATCCATACAATTTCACAAACGGACTGTGCCATAGCTCTATATTCTGACTCTGCACTTGATCGTGACATAATGTTCTGCTTCTTGCTCTTCCATGAGATCAAATTCCCTCCGGCAAACACGTAATATCCTGATGTGGTGCATCTGAGAAACACTCAATATGAGTGTGACCATTATTTGTTATACAAGATTCTTCGTCCAAGTGCCTTTTTATTAGATAACACAAAATTTGTTCTAAGGCTAACCAATGATGAATTGTTGGTGATGACATTAACTGATTCACAACACTGACAGAGTATGTGATATCTAGACATTCACTGTAAGATAATTCAATCTTCTATATTTCTCTGGATCTTCAAATAATTCACCATCTTTTGTAAGTTGCATATTGGGAATCATTAGGGTACTACAAGGTTTCACTCCTAATTTCCTTGTCTCAGATAGCAAGTCAAGCACATACTTTCTCTAAGAGAGGAAAATACCACTCTTACTCCTTATGACTTCAACACCCAAGAAGTATTTCAGCATCCCTAAGTCTTTTGTGTGAAACTGAGTATGAAGAAAAGACTTAAGAGATGAGATTCTTGCAATATCACTACCAGTAATGACAATATCATCAACATACACAACCAAAAGAATAATGCTAGCTTCAGATTGTCTGTAGAAAACAGAGTGGTTTGATTTGCTCTTCATCATGCCAAACTTCTCAACAGCTTGACTAAATTTACCAAACCAAGCTTGTGGACTTTGTTTCAAACCATACAAAGATTTATGAAGATGACAAACTTTCCCATACTCCCCCTGAGCAACAAAACCCGGAGGTTGTTCCATATAAACTTCCTTCTGAAGATTACCATGAAGAAAAACATATTTGATATCAAGTTGATGCAAGAGCCAATGATAAGTAGCTGCCATAGAAATAAACAACCTGACAGATGTCAATTTAGCAATAGGAGAAAAAGTGTCAGAATAATCAGTCCCATAGGTTTGAGCATATCCTTTGGCAACGAGACGAGATTTCAGACGAGCAACTGACCCATCAGGATTTACCTTAACCGCAAAAACCCATTTGCATCCAATAGCCTGATTTCCTGGAGGTAAATCGACCAAGTTCCAAGTACTATTGTCATCTAAAGCATTCATTTCCTCTAACATTGCATTATACCATCTAGGATGAGCTAATTCCTCATGAACAATTTTCGGAATAGAGATGGAATCAAGAGAAGCAACAAAGGAACAAGTAGTGGAAGACAAATAATCATAAGAAACAAAAGCATAAATAGGATAAGTACATTGACGCTTACCTTTACGTAAGGCAATGGGAAGATTATCACTCGAGACGAGATTTGATGATGAAGGAGCTGGTGCAAGACATAAGTCAGGAGTCTGACGTTTGGAGTACATTTGAACAATGAAAGGTTTGACATGAGCCGGTTCAGAGACAAGATCAGAGGATGTGATAGTATATATTAACAAATCATCATCCTCCCTGGGACATGCAGGATTGGAAGAAGAAAAATATGGTTTGTCTTTCAAGAAAGAAACGTCAGCTGAGACAAAAGCACCGATATCCCTTCTGAAGTCGAGAGTAGCCAAGAAAAATACATTTCAAAGATTTGGGATCTAATTTAGTTACATGTGGACGAACATCCCGAACAAAAGAAGTACAACCAAATATCCTAGGTTCAATAGGAAATAATGACTTGTTGGGAAAAAGAATACTGTAAGGAGTTTCACCATGAAGAACAGATGAAGGCATGCGGTTGATCGGAAAGCAGGTTGTGGAGACAGCATCGGCCCATAAAATCTTAGAAACATTCATTTGAAATAATAAGGCTCTTGCAGTCTCAAGTAGGTGTTTATTTTTTCGCTCAGCAACCCCATTTTGAGATGGAGTATCAAAACAAGAAGTTTGATGCAGAATGCCATTTTGAACCATATAAGTTTGGAAAGATGCTGACAAGTATTCTTTGGCATTATCACTCTGCAATGTATGAATAGAAACACCAAATTGATTTTTAATCTTAGAAACAAAGGCACAAAAGTGAGAAAACAGCTCAAAACGAGTTTTCATTAAATATAACCAAGTTACATGAGAATAATTGTCAACAAAGGTAACAAAATACTTAAATCCAAGTTTAGACATGACTGGACAAAGACCCCAAACATCAAAATGAACCAACTCAAAAGGAAAACTGGCTTGTTTATTGACTCTTGGACTAGAGCTAACACGATGGTGTTTAGCAAACCGACATGACTCACAATCTAATGAAGACACTTTACTAAATTGCAGACAAAGCTTTTTGAGTAAAGGAAGAGAGGGATGACCCAACCTATAATGCGCCTCAAAAGGAGATGTGACACCAGAACATGCAATGGATTTGGGTATTTGTGTGTCAAGGATGTAGAGGCCTCCAGACTCATGTCCTTTACCAATAATCTTTTTCGTCATAAGATCCTGAATAAGCAATAATCAGGAAAGAATGAGACGCAATAGTTAAGATTACGAGTCAATTGAATAACATAGATCAAATTGAAAGATAGGTAAATGTAAGACAGATGATAAGGGAAGCAAAGGGGTTGGGGTAAGTGAACCAGACCCATGAACAGAAGATGATGACCCATCTGCTAAAGTAATACTAGAGGTGGATGTATGAGATTGAAATGTAGAAAAAAAACCAGAGTTACCTGTCATGATTTGTGGCACTAGAATCAATGACCCATTTGGAGGATGAGGAAATGAGACATGCATTTGGTTTACCTAAATCAGCAATAGCAATGATTGTAGTAGATGAAGCTTTCAATGATTTCTGATACTGAGAATACTTAACAAATTCATCTGCAGAGATAAGAACTGACTTTTTAGAAGCATCATTAGAAGATGCAATATGAGCTGATTGAGTTTTTTGAGTTCTATTCTGAAGCTTCCTACAGTCACGCTTCGTATGTCTTGGCTTATGACAATAATGGCACACAATTTCTCCAGAATCTTGTGTGCGAGTTTCAAAACTGTTGGATCCTCTTCCTTTATTGCCATTCCTGGATTGCGACTTCCATTGCTCATAATTATTATTTCGGCTAATAAGAGCGCCACTGAATGACATAGGTGGTGTACCTTCAGTACAAAGTACCCTGCTATTGCAAGGAGAAAATTTCAGAACTTGAGAGAATTTGAGATTTGGTAGTTCAAATTCAAAAGGAAGACCAGCTAGAAAACTCATGACTGCCATCTGCTCTTTTTGACTCTGTTGAACTTTCACATTAGAACTAAATGGCAGCAACATATTAAGCTCCTTATAGGTTTTCTTAAAATCCATGAAGTAACTGGTAAGAGACTTATCTTGTTTCTCTGCATGGTAAAATGCTTGGCAAACCTTATAAATGCGGGAAATATTCAATTTTCCAGAATATAAGAAATCCAAATAATCCATTAATTCTTTAACAAATTCATAATGGTTAATCAAACCAATTACCTCACTATCAATTGAATTTCAAATCTGCAAGAATAGCTGAGCATCCTCTCATAGCCAAGTTTGCCTTGTTTCATCTTTTGGTGGAGCCTCAGTCATATGAGTATCCTTGTCAATATTCCGCAAATAAAGTCGAATAGTTTTACTCCAATCCAAATAATTAGAACCATTGAGCTTGTGTTCAGTGATTTTGGACATCACTGGAATCACATCCGATACAATTGCTCCCTTGTTATTCGACATAATTCAGAGAAAATAATTATAGCCTAAAACTTAAAAAATGACTTAAATCAACGAAACTGATCCAAAATCAACTTAAACCCAAAAAATCAGAAAATGCAGCAGTTTCCGAGAATCATACAAAGGTCAAACACAATTCCAAATAACCCAAACTGAGGAACAAAGCACAAATGAGAACCGAACTGACTAGGGCGAGGCTGACGAGGGTGACCAGAGTAGGTGGCCTTCTTCCTAGGTGGTGGTGACGACAATGGACTACTTCAAATGAAAGACCCTGTAAGCTTTGAAATCAAGGAGAATTATCAACTTTTCTCTCAATTCTCTTCATGGTACAAAGCTAGCCTCTGAACTTTAGTAATACCCTCACAAAATTGATATAAACTTAGGGAGAACCACACCCCAAAAGCAGCTCAAGAGATTGGAGAGCCCTAAGTCCATATAAACCCCACATCAGTTTCTTAGTTTTCCGATGTGGGATTCAAGTCTCATACCTTGTGTAAAAAAATAAAGATATGAGAATATATTTCTTGTGTATATTGCTACAAGCTTTACCTATATTCTCGAGAGTAACCAACCACAAACTCAGTGGCCATAACTTTCTTCCATGGTCACAATAAGTATTCATGTTCATTTGTGGTAAAGGAAAGGATGATTATCTCACAGGAGATATTAATGTTCCCAGCAGGACATCCTTCATATTGCACATGGAAGGCTAAAAACCACATGGCGATGTCATGGTTGATTAACTCAATGACTGCAGAAGTGGGAGAATTTTCTTCTCCACAAAATAGCTTAGGATTTTTGGAAGGCTACTCGAGAAACTTATTTTAGCTCCGAAAATACCGCAATTTGTTTGAAATTGACACAAAACTTCAAGACATGCGGCAAGGGGAATTAAGTATAACTCAATACTTTAATCTCCTTACACGCTATTGGCATTATCTTCATATGTTTGAAATTTATACTTGGAAGTGTCCTGATAATGCAACACTATAGAAAACAGTTGAACAAAAGAGAACCTTTAAATTTCTCCTTGGCTCAACAAGGGCCTAGATGAAGTGGGGGTGAATCATGGGAATTAATACAATTTGAGAAGCTTTTTTAGAGGTTTGAAGAGAGGAAAGTCGAAGGAAAGTGATGATGGGCAAGCCAAACACTGCTACTACAATGGAAGGTTATGCTCTTCTTATTCATGGATCTGTTCAAGGAAATCAAGACAATAAGCCAAAGAAAGGATAATTGCTAGAAAATCTATAGTAAGCTAGCTGGCATTTCCATTTAGGTCGCCCAAATTTCATGTACCTTTCAAAAATGTTTCCTCAACTATTTATCAATAAAAGTCCTAGTTCCTTTCATTGTGAAATATGTCAACTTGCCAAACATACTAGAAGTGTGTATCCAAGCATTCAATATTCACCATCTCATCATCCACTCTCTATAATCTATCTATAATGATATTTGGGAGCCTTCAAGAGTGAAAAACATAACTAGAACTCACTGGTTTTTATCATTCATTGATGACCATACTAGAACTACTTGGACATATCTCATGAAGGATAAATCTGAAACCAGTATTATCTTTAAATCATTTCACTCCTTGATTAGCAATCAATTTAACAACAAAATCTGGGTTCCAAAAGCAGACAATGCAACATATTACTTTAATTCTATTCTTGGGTCATACCTTTGAGAAAAACAGATAATTCATATAAGCTCATGTGTGAATACCCCTAACAAAGTGGGGTTGCAGAGGAAAAAAACTGGCACTTATTGGAGGTAGCCAGATCAATCATGTTTTCATGAAATGTTTGTACACACTTTTGGAGGGAAGCAATACTCATAGCTACATTCCTCATTAATCACATGCCAAGTCGAATCCTAAAATTTCAAACTCCAAGGCAAGTTATTACTCAATCTTTCCTTCATATTAAAGCTTTTGCATTAGATCTACCTCCCAAAGTTTTTGGATGTTCTGCTTTTGTGCATATCCATAATCAACATCGTTCCAAACTTGATCCAAAATCACTTAAATGTATTTTCCTTGGAAATGCTATTCTCCTATCATAAAAAGGACATATGTCACTATGGATGTCACTTTCTTTGAACATCAATCTTATTTTCCTAATTTTGAAATTCAGGGGGAGAGTATGAGCGGATATCAGCTTTGGGACACAGTCCATCTAATCATCTGCCTAATTCACCTTAGCCTTCTCGACAACAACTTGACACTAGTAACATAGAACTATGCACCTATACTAGGAGTATAAAACCTAATGAGCAAGTGGAGCTCACTACACAAGCTTGGCAAGAACAAGAACCTAGTCCAAATCTTTATATTTATGAAATTCATATAGGGTATGGACAATTTAGAGCATGAGGCTGCTACTCCTAATTATAATTGAGAAAAAGGAAAGAAAAGAAGAAAAGAGTAGAATGAAGTTTGAATTTCTTAGCTTGATTATTCCCTCAAGCTAATGGGTATATATACTGAATTAGAAGATACAAAATAGAAAGGAAAATCAAACATTTACAACCAATATATATACAAATTTCTAGCCTAGGATCATGCCTATAATTTCTGAGATAATATCTCAACACTCCCCATTAGCTGGAGCATATTTATCATATGCTCCTAGCTTGATATATATATATATATATATATAAAATCCTTGGTCTTCTTAGAGCTTTGGTAAGAGTATTTGCCAATTGATCATTTGAATTCACAAAGCTGGTAACGATGCAGCTAGATTCAATCTTTTGTCTGACGAAATGACAATTTATTGCAATGTGTTTTGTTTTTTCATGGAAGATTGGATTTGAAGCAATATGTAGGGCTGCTTGATTATTACAAATCAATTTCATTGGACTGAAATCTCACCTTAATTATTGAAATAACTATTTTAACCAAACAAGTTCACAAGTAACTCAGAGCATCCCCAATAGTAATCTTTATTTTAAAGAGTATCTTTAGTAAAATAAAGAGCATCTTAAGGTATCTTTAAATATAGAGAGAAATTATTTACAAGTCCAATCGACTCTTTATGTTTTTACTTTTTATTTTATTTTATTCCTTGTAAATTAATATTTATCAAAAAGAAAAAATAAATTATTTTTACTATAAGAAAATAGAAAAGTAACACACTAATAAAAAGATAGAACATGCATTGAAAATTGGTGTGCTTTAAATGACATGTGAAATAGAGCTAGATATCCAAACTTACTCTCTCTATAAATTTTAAAAATAGATAGTCTATTGAAGATACTTTTTATGGATTCATTCTTTAGAATAAAGAAGAAAACACTAAATAAAGAGTCTATTAGGGATGCTCTAAGGCCATGGCTCGATATTCTGCTTCGACACTTGATCTTGTTACATCTTGCCTTTTACTTTTCCATGATATTAGATATCCTCTAATCAAGACGTAGTAACCTGAAGTTGATCGTCTATGTGAAGGAGAACCTGCCCAACATCTTAATACTCAACAATCTATGTATGTCCTCTGTCTTCATACAACAAACCTATCTTGGAGCTCATTTGATGTATCTAAGGATGCATATCTTTGTATCCTAATGACTATCACATAGGGCTTGGAGGAACTGACTGACTACACTTACTGCAAAAGAAATATCTAGACAAGTGATGGTGGGATAATTGATTGTTCCCACCAATCTTTGATATTGTCCAGGGTCTTTCAATGGCTCCCCCTGTCTTGGAACAAGTTTAACATTTGGTTTCATATTAAGTTTCCACAGGTTTGCAATCCAACATGCTTGTCTCTTCCTAAATATCTAAGACATATTTCCTTTGTGAAATAACAATGCTTGTATTTGATTGTGCCACTTCAATGCCCGTAAACAACAAAGATTTGAGGGAATTTGAAGATTTCATTGATAGAATAAGCCCTATATATATAGCCTAAAGACTTGTACAATAAAAAACAAATATACAAATTAGGAAATAAATCCTACCTACCCTTAGTTACACAAATCACTTTAATTACATAAATCTCTCTAAATAGGAAATCTAGTTGTACAATATCTCCTAACACTCTCCCTCAAGTTGGAGTGAAGATGTCAATCATGTCCAACTTGTTACAAATATAAAAAACCCGAGCTCCATTAAGAGCTTTGTAAATATATCTCCTAATTGTTCTCTAATCTTCACATAAGATGTAGAAATTAAATTTTGTTGAACAAAATGACAATCTATCTCAATATGTTTGTTTATGAAAAATTGGATTTGAAACAATGTGAATCGTAGCTTGATTATCGCACCATAACTTCACTAGAACTAAAACTTTAAGACCGACTTCAGTTAAGAGTTGAGACATTCACATGACTCCACACAAAGCTTGTGCCATTGCTCAATACTTAGATTCTACACTAGATCGTAATACTACATTTTGCTTTTTACTCTTCCATGAGACTAGATTTTCACCAACAAAAACAACAATCGATAGTGAACCTTTTATCAATCTTGGAACTTGCCTAGTCCGCATCAAAAAACACTCAATATTACTGTAACCATGATTTCAATACAATTCCATCATCCAGGAGCTTCTTTCAAGTAACATAAAATTTGATCCAAGGTTGCCCAATGATGAACTGTAGGAAAATAAATAAATTGACTTACAACACTAATTGAGTAAGCAATATCAGGATGAGTCACTACGAGATAGTTCAACTTTCCAATCAATCTCCTATATCATTTATGATCATTAAAAACATCTCCCTGAATTGCATGTTAGGAAGCATTGGAGTGCTGCATTGTTTGACTCTCAATTTCCCAATTTCTTTTAACAAATCCAAAACATACTTCCTATAAGATAGGAAAATGCCTTTCTTGCTCTTTGACACTTCAATCCCCAAGAAGTACTTTAGATGCCCAAAATCCTTAGTATTGAATTGGCTTTGCAAGGACTTCAAGGATGAGATTCCCTGCCTGTCACTCCCAGTGATAACAATATCATCTACATACACAAGTAGAATGATGCTAGATGTGGACTCCTTACAAAAAATAGTATGATTAGATTTGCTCTTCCTTGTCTCAAACCTCTCTACCGCTTGACTGAATTTTCCAAACCAATCTTGAGGACTCTGTTTTAGTCCATACGACTTCAAAAGACGACAAACTTTCCCAGATTCCTTCTGGGCAACAAACCCAGGTGGTTGCTCCATATAAACCTCCTCGTGAAGATCTCCATGCAAAAAAACATTTTTAACATCAAGTTGGTAAAGTGGCCAATCATATGTAGTTGCTAGAGAAATAAATAATCGAACTGAAGTCAATTTTGCCGCATGGGAGAATGTATCAAAATAATTCACTCCTTATGTCTGTGCATAGCCTTTAGCTGCCAGTCGACCTTTAGGTGAGCCACTGAACTATCATAATTAAATTTGACTGCAAATATCCACTTGCATCCAACTGCTTTCTTGCCAACAGGTAAATTCACTAACATATAAGTACCATAATTTTCTAAGGCATTCATTTCCTCAATCATAGTTTGACGCCAATCAGGGTGAGACAATGCTTCATGAACAATTTTAGGAATAGAAATTGAATCCAAATAATCAATAAAAGAACATGATGATGGTGACAAATGATTATATGACAAAAGAAATAAGATAAGTACATTGTTGTTTACCTTTCCGAAGAGCAATATGAAGGTCATCCAGTTTTACAGATTGATGGACTGGATCTAATGACAAAAAAGGTGGCGCAGTTGGCGTAGGACATGGTTCTGAAGATAGATTGACTAAATTAAGAAAAAATAAAAAAGAAATAGCATTGAAATACATTTTTATTGACCAATTAGAATTGACTTTAAGATCTATAATTGCCTCAAAATTCTGAATATACATACATTATTGGACCTTTTGAACAAATGAGTCTGCCGGGAATAAACCTGAACTATAGGAGGCTTGGGCCAAGCTGGGATAGACTCAACTAGATTAGGGTTTGATGATGCAACTGTATAGATTAACAAATCATAATCCTCCCCTTAACTCATGTAAGATGTAGATGAAGAAAACGGGATATCTTTTTAAAAAGTGACATCAACTGAAACAAGATACCTGTTAAGAGAGGGACAATAACACCTATATCCTTTTTGGACACGAAATTACCCAAGAAAAATGCACTTAAGAAACTTAGGGTCTAATTTTGTAACATGTGGACGAACATCCCAAACAAAACAAGTACACCCAAATATCCTAGGTTCAATAGGAGATAATGACTTGTTTGGAAACAAAACTTGATAATATCTCGCCATTAAGAACAGAGGATGACATGCGATTTATCAGAAAACAAGCTGTGGAAATAGCATCTGCCCAAAAACATTTAAGAACTTTCATTTGAAATAATAATGCCCTTGCAATTTCTAGAAGTTGTCTATTTTTCCACTCAGCATTCCATTTTGAGATGGTGTATCAACACAAGAAGTCTAATGAAGAATACCATGTTGAATCATGTAATTTTTAAAAATGGCTGACAAATGTTCTTTAGCATTATCACTTCCTAAGGTTTGGACAGAGACATGAAACTGAGTTTTAATTTCAACACAAAAAGCAGAAAAGGGAAAAAACATCTCAGAATGATAAAACATCTCAGAATGATTTTACATTAAATATAACCATGTCATCTGAGAATAATCATCAAAATGTTTATTTTGGATGCAACAGGACAAGGATCTCAAACATTTGAATGAACTAGCTCAAAAGGAGCATTAGCTCGCTTATTGACTTTTGGACTTGACGATATTTTGCAAATTGATATGAGTCACAATTTAAAGAAGACATACTTTGAAATTGAGAACACAGTCTTTTTAATACAAAAAAAGAGGGATGACTAAACCTACAATGTGCTTTGAAAGGGTTGACTACTCTAGAACAAGATATGGATCTCAATACTTTTGTATCAAGAATGTAGAAACTCCCAAACTCATGTCTTTTACCAATAATTTTGCTTCGTTGCAAGATCCTGAAATAAACAATAATTAGGAAATGATGAGACAACAATTTAAAGTACAAGTAAATTTACTAATTAATTGAAATTAATTTGAAAGATAGTTGAGGTAAACTAAGAACATGTGGCAAAGAAAGTGATGAAGTGGGAATAATTGTGCCAGACCTATGTGGATCCATTTGTTAAAGTAACACTAGAGTTAAATGTGTTTTAGAAAGGTAAAAAATAAACTAGAATTACCTGTTATGTGGTCTGTAGTACCAGAATCAATAACCCATTTATGAAGAAGAAGACACATAACATGTATTGGATTTACTTGATTCGACAAGGGTGGTGACAGGATTAGGCTGACTAGGCTGAGAGCATATTCATCGACATATATCATGACAAACTTCTCCATAGTTGGTCAAAATTATCAATCACCTTTCAAGAAATTATTTTGAATAATGAAAGAGTGGAAAAACAAAATCTGTAACATAAAATGTCTCACACCGCACTAATGTAGACCTAATCAGGTAGAAAATTCCAACAACTAGCAAAGCCAAAACACTAAAAAATAGGATTGGCAGTACCTAAATAGCAAAAAATCACAAACGGCAGCACTAGATTCTCCAGGTGCCACTTGAACAAAGTGACCCAAAAAGTTGAATACTTTGCTCTCTAGGGCATATCTGAAAATAAACTTAGAACAAAAAACTAATGCTGGAAATTTAGAAACTAGGTTTTGTAACCATGTAAACAACAAAGAATTGAGGAAAGTTGATGATTTCATTGATAGAATAAGCCCCATATATATATATAGCCTTAAGACTTGTACAATAGGAAACAAATATACAAATTAGGAAATAAATCCTACCTACCCTTAATTACACAAATCACTCTAATTACATAAATACTCTAAATAGGAAACCTAGCTGATATCTCCTAACAAAGCCCAAAAAATATTTCAACTTCCCCAAGTCTTTAGTATGGAAGTGACTGTAGAGATGTTGATCGAGTTGAACAATTCCTTCATGATCATCACTTGTTATGGCAATATCATCCACATATACCACTAGTTAAATACATTTGCCATGAGTTGTATGACGATAAAATAACGAATGATATGCTTTGCTCCTATGCATCTCAAAGTTTTGAACAATAGTACTAAACTAGGGTTAATTTCACTGAAAGTCACTATACTTTTAATAACTTGCACAAAAATAGCTTTTTTAATTTTTTTTCCATAAAAATCACTTTCAGCAATTCTCTCATTGGATTGCTGATGTGGACAACAATGTAGCACTACAATTCTTTGAATTTGCTGACATGGCATCTGTGGATAATGACGTGGCATTACATGTTATCATTCCAGTGCCACGTCATTAGGAGTCCAATGAGGAAATTAACTCAAGTGATTTTTACAGAAAAAAAATTAAAAAAATTAAATTTTTAATAAGTTATCAAAAGTATAATGACAAATGGTTAAATTAACCCAACTAAACTGCCAAAACCATGCCCTTGAAGACTGTTTCAAACCATAAAAGAGATTTTCGTAGTCGACACACTAACCTAGATTTCCCTTGAGCAACAAAACCTGGTGGTTGCTCCATATAAACTTCTTCTGACAATTATCCATCTAAGAAGACATTTTTAATGTCCAGTTGATGAATACTCCAATGATGCATGACAACAAGAGAAATAATGAACCGCACAGAGGCAATCTTGGCAATTGGAGAGAAGGTATCCCCATAATCAAGGCTAGAAAATTGAGTGTATCATTTGACTACTAAACGAGCTTTCAAGCAATCTATCTTGCTATAAGGACCAACTTTTATTGCATAAACCCAACGACAACCAACTACATGTTTTCTATATGGCAGTGGAACCAGTTCCTTAGTATTATTAGCATGAAAAAATCCATTTCTTCAATTATTGCTTGTTGCCAACTTGTATTCTGGGATAGGCACAATGGATAAATTGGATACAAAAGCATAATATGAAGGTGCTAGACAATGATAACTCAAAAAATTAAAAATGGGATGAGGATTATGAGAAGAACGACTACCTTTCTTGTAAATGGACAAGATCAGACACAACTTTATAAATGCGTTGAATATCATTAGTATACCGTGTCTTAGCCTTAGTTCAGACTTTGTAATAGGTTTTGTAAGATTGAAAGAGAGTCAACAATTTTAGTTTTAGTGAATGCCACAACAAACTACACAATTGAGCATCAATCTCAATCCATGTAGCCCCATTCTTTTCATTAGGATCACTAGCATTTTTTTTTGAGTGATCACTGTATTCTTGACCCATAAATTATAATTCAATAGATGCTGCCCATGAAACATAATTATTACTACCTTGTAGTTTAATAGTAGTGATGGTTGGAGGACTAGAAATAGATGAAATAAGAGGTTTAAGAGAACCTGGAATGTTAAACATATTGAAAGAGATTGAAAAATCTGACCACAACTGGGACTGCCTTTCATGTCAGAATTGGAGATGAAGTTGGAACAAAGAACATATGGTACCATTGGAAGTGGAATGACTGGGTGACCCTACTGGACGCAGTGCGACCAAAAATGGTGGCCGGGGAGTACCACAAAGAGTTTGCAATGGCGTGTGTGTCTACTAGCGGCAGAATTTGTCCGGCTAGCTGATCGCGTCCGATGCTTCTATTAAAGGTGGCTGTGAGACAAGAAGACGCTCAGACAAGAATGGGTCTTATGAACAGTAACATGACAAAAACTGAGGAAGGAAGAATACTAGTGCCAGAAACCCTAAGGCTTTGATACCATGAGAAAAAAGAAAGCAAAGAAGAAAAGAGTAGAATGAAGTCTGAATTTCTCAGCTTGATTATTCTCTCAAGCTAATGGGTATATATATTAAATTGGAGGATACAAAATAGGAAGGAAAATCAAACATTTACAACCAATATATGCACAGATTTCTAGCCTAGGATCATGCCAATAATTTCTGAGATAATATTTTCAACAATAATGATTTGGATTTACCCTTTACTTTGAGAAAATGTGTGAGATCCTGCACTTCTCATCCAATTGGCAATTATGTGGCATATGAAAAAGTACTACCATCATATAGGGCTTTTTTTTCAAACCTTGATAATGTGCAGATTCCTAGCTCTATTGATGAAGCATTAAGAGATCCAACTTGGAAGAAAGTTGTTGAAGAAGAAATGAGAACTCTTGAGAAAAATTGAACTTGGACCATCACAGTAAGGGAAGATGCCAGTAGGGTGCAAGTTGATTTTCATAGTAAAATACAAGGCAGATGGGAGCATTGAAAGGTTTAAAACTCGATTGGTGGCTAAAAGATTTACACAGGCATATGGGTTAGATTATAAGGAGACATTTGCACCAGTGGTAAAGTTGATTATAGTTTGAGTGCTTTTCTCACTTGCAACAAATCAAGATTGGCCCTTACATCATCTTGATGTTTATAATGCTTTCCTAAATGGTGACCTAAAAGAAGAAGTCTACATAGACTTTCCACCAGAACTCAACTAATAGCCAAGTGGTGTGCAAGTTGAAAGCACTACATGGCTTGAAACAATCACCCTGAGTCTGGTTTGAGAGGTTCGCAAAAACATTAATTTCACACGGGTACACCCAATGTCAAATAGATGACACATTATTTGTTAAATTCTCCTCTGATCAAAGAATTGTAATTCTAATTGTCTATGTTGATGATATAATATTTATATGAGACTATGAAGATAAACTTAAGTCTCTAAGAAAACTACTTGCCATTGAATTTGAGATCAAGGATCTTGGATCCCTAAAATACTTTCTAGGAATGAAAATTGCTCGGTCAAAGGAGGGAATCTTCATCTCACAGAGAAAGTATACTTTAGACTTGCTTAAGGACACGAGCATATTGTAACCTAACAAGAAGTGATGACTTTGCTCTAGTTGTTAACAGTAGATACCAAAGGTTGGTGGGTAAACTGATCTGCCTTTCACATACTAGACTTGATATAGCATTCTCAGTGAGTGTAGTGGGTCACCATATGAATAATCCTAATGAGGATCACTTAGAGGCTGTTTATCGAATTCTGAAGTACTTAAAAATGACCCCAGGTCACAGTCTAATTCTTCAAGAAGAGTGACAACCGGGAAATTGATTTGTATACAGATGCTAGTTGGGCTGGAGAGGTAATTGATAGAAGATCTTCTACAAGCTATTGTTCCTATGTAGGGGGTAATCTTGTAGCATGGAGAAGTAAGAAGCAACCTGTGGTTGCTAGGAGTAGTATAGAATCTAAATACCGTGCCCTAGCCCTAGGAATTTGTGAAGGAATGTGGCTCAAAAGATTATTGAGAGAATTATCAACTTGTCTCTCGATTCTCTTCAATATATATATATATATATATGCTTGACATGGTGCTGGATTTGTAACTCTTTTCCTGTATTTTGGTAGCTGAGCAATGGTCTAAAGCTTTTGTTGCAAATGATGAAACTTAATGATGTAATTACTTCTAGTTTTTATAGATTATTCTGAAGCATATGCTTAAAATGTACGTCTTCTGATAACTGAAGAATTTCTAAGTGCAGATTTCTGGAAAGCTTATTAAATCATTTCATCCAGTGTCATCCTATGTCTCTGCCAGATCTCCATCTTCATTTTCAGCATTCTGAAACTTCTTTCTTAGATCATGCCAACAATGTAGTGTCTGTGGAAAACAAAAATGAACAAAAGAAAACACATGGTACCACATCAGCAAACAAGCAAAAACATAAAAAGATCTCAAACTTATTAACAAGTTCACGTATGAATGGAAATCTCTGGCAGCCTAAACTATTTCATATTTTGTCTGAAAGAGGAGCTGTAGCCAGCCAACAGGTCCCGAACGAGGAGTCTTCTGGTCAATCTTTGAAGCCACTTATGCCAGCAGATCAAGATTCATGTAATTCTGCAGAGCCAATTATTTTAGAAGTTGCTGACACCATGAAGGCTCTGGATGCACAGAGATTTAAATTTAGGCCTCTTCAGATTCAATGCTTCTCGCTCCTGGAATTTTCAATAGTAAGTATACATTAATATCTGGAGCAATTTGTGATCTTCCTTGCTTCATTATTTTGTTTTGAAAATGTGATTTCTGTTTTAATAAGTGAACTTCAACTCTAGGATTTCATGTAGTGATGTAGGTTTCAGTTATTCCTGGTAAATATGTTTTAAGATATCCTTTTCTGCATTTTATGGAATTTGGGTTGCTGTGGAAGTTGGTCAACGTAAATGTTTTCTTGCTAACAGGGAAATATAAGCTGATATTAAGGAAACTGACTTCCTCGGTTAAGAAAAAAATCATAAGAAAATAAGTTATATGCATATTTGATTTAGTGCATCTAATTGTTATTGATCATCTTCAGTTGTACTAGTGACAAACTTGATCTACTATATTTTCAGATTTATTCTTCTATAAATAGAATAGTATAAAGTCTTTTTAGTGTTTTTTTCAAGAACTTTATTTATTAAAGGAAAAATTCATATATTTTGATGCTGTAGGCGGCAAACTATATTGTCTTATACGTAGTGTACCAAACATCAGAAAATAAGTAATTTTCTTTGAAGATATTTTCCTCCCAAAGTATTTTGCATATTCGTACCACTATCAAAATTTGTACTTCGAAAAATCTAAAATGAGTAAAGGATGGTTCCTTTGTACATTTATTGTACTAGCAGGCAATAAGCTACTCTCTAAAACTTGTGTCAACCATAAAATTTTGAATTATTGTTACTTTATTTTGTTTATGCCTGAAAGTAGGTGTTATATCATTTTAGGTTTCTAGAAAGAGTAAAAAGCTAAAAGTGTTATCGGACTAAAAGTGTTATCAGACTTATGGTTCTAATCCAGATTCCATCTAGGGTTATCTAATCTTTTTATAGTGTTATTAGTATTAGTTTTCTCAAATAAACTATTTATTGCATCACACGTGGTGCAATTATTTTTTGACTAGCGTGTTTGTGACTTCCTAATTTCTTTTTAAAATTATAATCCTACGTCTATACTATATATATTATATATAAAAGTAGGGATGTGGAGAAAACTTTTCTAGACTAAAACACTCTTGAGTTTTTATTCTTATAACTAAAAGACAATTATTTATTTTTTAAGGAAGTAAAATTCATTTTAAGCTTCTCTTAACGACAATTAGCTCTCCAGGATATGATTGGTTTATACATAATGGGGCTAAAATGATTTTTATCTACAATAGTGTGTTCATTAGGTCATAAAATTGATTTTGAGGTGATTAGGATCTGCGAATAGGTTTAGGGAGCAAACTTACCTTAAATTTAAATTGAATGAGAACTATGTACTGGTAAGTTTGGCCAACTTATTCAAATGAGGCTAGAACAATTGAAATCACAGTCCCATTGCGCTGAAAATTTGGCAACAGGCAAAGTTAGGAGTCAAATCTGCGTCCTCAGGCTACTTGGCCAGTGATGGTATCTTATTAAAACATGTTTATTTTACATTAGACATTCTTATCAAAGTAAATCTCATAACTTACCATATTTAGCAAATTTTGGTGTTTATTTTTCCGTATTTAAACATTAACAACATTTTTACCTAGATGCTGCTTATCATATTTTTAGGAAATAGCTATTTGGCATTTACAGCTCTGCTATTGGTTATAATATGTGTAGTCTGTTAGCAACATATCATTGGGGTTAATTAGTCATATTCTCTTCCTATTCTATCTTGTTTCTCTCATTGTATCATAGTTTATGCAAACAGAAGAATGATGTTAGTAAATTTTCTTTTTCAGTTCCAGAAGAATGATGTAAGTTAATAAATTTTCTTTTTCAGTTCCAGAAGCAAGATTCTTGTTGTTCTGATGCTGCGGCTGAGGTACCAAGCTTATTATATATAAATTCTGGTCAATCATTTTTGTTTCACAAAATTATCACTGAAAATGGCTACTGGTTATTTCCTGTGCTAGTTACCTCTGTATCTGTATCTTTTGCGTGACCTTCACAAGAAACTGGATTACTTTGCTACTTCTGGAAAGAAAATCTCATCCAGATGCACTAATCCTGCCCATGGCTACAGTAGATCGACTGTTGAAGAATTCTTGAGTGAACTTAGACCACTTCTCCCAAATCTCAGGAGGCATTTTGATACTGCAGTTTCTATTCTTAAAGATGGTATGGTTATAGTTTCCTATCTGGTTGAGATATTAATGATTTGTTGCAGGGTGTATGACCAGGGGCGGAGCCAGGATTATACATAGAGGGCGGCCAATAACAGAAGTATAATCGAATCGAGTCAATATAGTGCTAGTCTCGAGTTCGACTCAATTAAAATACTCGAACTTGACTCAAACTCGATTAAGTTTTTTTTTTTTTTTCAATAGTTTGAAACTCGACTCAAAAGATATTCGACTCTCACTACTTGGCCCCTCCTATGATCCCCTCTCTCTGTTAAAAAAATTTCCTAACTAAAATTTATAATTTACTCCTATGATCCCCTCTCTCTGTTTTGTTACCTGAAATGTCAATAATCCAGAATAAATTATGAAATTTATAAGAAGTTTGAACATATATTACAACAATTTTTATTGTTTTCTTTCCTTATGTTAGTAATACATAGAATTAATAATTATCAAATGCATAAAAAACAATATATATTTGCATATAATACATATAATTAATAGTTATCAAGTGCATAAAAAGTAATATATTTCTTCATATATGAAATTTATGCATTTTGCACTATTTTTCTGCACTACACTTATTTTTTCTTTCTCATTGCACTTTTTTCCATTGCATTTTTTCATATATGAAATTTATGCATTTTGCACTATTTTTCTGCACTACACTTATTTTTTCTTTCTCATTGCACTTTTTTCCATTGCATTTTTACATTTGAACTTGTATAACATGGTCATCTTTTACTATTAGCTCTCTCAGTTGGCTATTCATTAAAACGCATTTTGGTTTATCATATAATATTTTAAATGCATTCTATAATGTTTTTTATATGTCGAAGAACTAATATTGAAGGAGAAATACTTTATGTGTTTAGAGTTATATAATATATTTAATTATTATTATTATAAACATTTGATATTTACACTTTAGTTATTGTTGGCAAGGAGTGTAAGCGTCATGAGTTACTGGAACTCGACTTGCAAAATACTCGAATTCAACTTGTAGTTAATCGAGTCGAGTTCGAGCTCAAGTAGTTTATCGAGTTAAGTTCGAATATCACAACACTCGACTCATAAAGCTCGCAAGTTTAATTCAACTCGACTATTTTTGTTATTTATCAAATTACATTTTTACCCTCACGATTTAAATAGCCTAAAAACTCTATATTTTCTTTTTTAGTTTGAGTCGAATCGAGGTTAATCGAATATATTTTGAGTCGAATTGAGCCGAGTATACTAATTAAATTTTTTAGCTGAATCGAGTTTTATTAAGTCGAGGTCGAATATCTTTTGAGTCGAGTTTCGAACGATTGAAAAAAAAAGAAGCTTAATCTAGTTTGAGTCAAGTTCGAGTATTTTAATCAAGTCGAACTCGAGACTAGCACTATATATACTCGACTCGATTATACCTTTATTATTGGCCCCCCTCTATGTATAATCCTTGCTCTGCCCCTGGCAAGAGAGGAAGTGGGGAAAGAAACTCTTCACAAGTATCATGTTCTTATCTTTGAACTATTGTGCTGAAGTTGCTACAAATTTGTGAAGGTGATAAAACTTGTGGAGGACAATGGGAAGTACAATCTGAATCTGCTGGGAATCCGGTTATTACCAACCTTGTCTTTTCAAAATCTTCAGTTTCCATTTTTGTTTGTAAAGAAATACTTCAATGTTTCAGTAAGGTAAATCATTTTCTTAATAAGCTCTTGGTCTCCACATCAGCCATCAATAGCCTTATTTGATTATTTTATTTGGAGTTCTTATCAGCTTCTTCTCTTTAATTATAGATGCTTAACCTTCCTGAAATTCAAATGGAAAAAGGGGTTCTCTCAGATCTGCTTGCAGTTTTCCAGCTCAGTGAAATACCTGAGACTATTTGTTCTGCCATACAACCAAACCCTATACGAGGGACCGTAGAATATTTATATCTGTGTGCTTCTTTCTTTTTAGAAGATGTTTTACACACAGGTACATCTTATCCTGTTTCTTAAGATGTTTTGTGGTGGTAATGAATATTTTTTTTTCCTGATTGTTATTGCATTTGCTTTTTGTAGTATGTTCGTTCTCCTTTATGTTGGCTTCAGAATCTCTTCTTACCCTAGAATCACTTGTTTCCTCGGCCTGGAAATTCCTTGATAGTTTGGAGATTCATTCTGTCCTTCCTATATTGCACGGCAGACTTGGAATTTCTGCTCAGAAGCTTCTGAGGCATAACTGGGATGACGACAGTCTTGACAATGGCTGGAAAAACAAAGTGTGACAATTTCTGTTGAGCTCTTTAGCTCTATATTTCCTAACGTTTGGCCTGTAATGGAACAAGTATTAATATATTTTTGTTGTTCAGGGAGAACTAATGCAAAAAATATTGCGTATTTACTTGGAGAACAGTGAATCAAAGTTGGATTTGCTAGATGAGATGGCTGACTCTATTTTGTCTCAGGTGTGCAAATATTTTTAATTGCAATCATTTGGAAAGATTCATACACTATAGTCTCACCTGGAATTTTGTAATGCCATCCTAATATTACACCATCCAGATAATAAATCGATGAATGAAATTGGGGCTGAGTTTGAGATTAATTCTGTTAGAAACATGGATTCTAAACAATTATGTAACTTGCTAACTTCAACAGATTGAGACAAAATACATGAGTATGATTAGAGTAATATGGGCATTCTTACCTGGCACTTCGGATGTGATTATTGATAAGTAACATGCTTTTTAAGTAACAACTTGAAGTTGTCTGCATATATCTTATTCGTCAAATTAAATCATGCTATAATTATTTTTCCATTGTAAATTTGATTTGCTTGGTCCATGGATGGATGATATCATTCTGCGGCTGAGCTGGACATGTGATTTTGTTTCTTCTTACCTTTCTTTATTAGATTTCTTCAACTATGACAGAACATGATCATCATGGCTTTCGAACTCTACGTAATGAGACATTTGTTGTGTGGTATCGTGTGCTGGTACGGTTATCAACAGTCTTAAAAACTTTTAACTTTACAATTATTCTTTCTGTTTCTTGATGGAGAGAGTTTTTTTTTTTACTTGAATGGATATTTTGTGCAGCACGAAGAGAACCTTGCTACTCTTAACAGTTTGGTGAGTTTAGAGATGCATGACATTGCAGACAAGCTGTTGATGAACAAATGAATAAATTTTAATTCTTGTTTCTTGTTTTATGATTAGGTTAAGGATTCCATTCTTGGTAAACTCAGAGATAGTGTGCAACTAGAAACTGTCAAAAAGCATTTGGTCAAAATTCGAAGGTCTGTGAACCTGTTAGTATCATTAATAAACATATGCAGGAATCATGACAAGGTAACCAATAAGAATCTCAAAGTTATCATTACTAATATTTATTTTTTATGTTCAAATCTCTTTGAAGCTTGTTCATGTTGACATCTTAAATTCACGCACAGATAATTGTGCATGCTGTGGCTGTCAAATATGGTGGGAAATATGTTGATTTGTTCCTCAAAGGTAAATTTTAGATTTTCTATGTGCATTGGATCTGAGATGCGGTTACCTAAGGTACTGAGTAAATTTTTTACAGTGTTTGACTTCTTAAAAGCCCACTTTCAAACACACTATGAGCTTGTAATTGAATTGGTAAGACCAGATGCACTAAACTTTTACCTGGTCAGATTTTCTTGGATATCCTGAAACAGATAGGTTAGATACCTAATCTCCACCTTTTTATTTTCATTTTCACCATTATTAGTTGAAGGAGCTTCAGAAGGCCACAAGAACTATCCAGACTTTATGCTCGGAAGCAAAGGTGAGTCTTGTACGTCTACTATTTCTAAGACTCGACGATTTCAGACTTACAGAAATCAATTTAATTTTGTTCATCTTGGAAGGGCTCAAAACAAATTGTTATCACTAGCAAAATTCCTTCAACAAAACGGTCTATAGAACGCTTTTTGTTCCATGTGAAAGCTCTTCTTCATACAACAGCGAGGGCAAGCACGTTTTGGATGGGTATGGAAACATATTTACTTCATTACTGTTTTCTAAGCTTTTCTTTGCAAAGTTGGTCTTGGATGTTTGTCTGCATGACATAATTTCAAAAGATAGCTTCACATTTTTGTCAGACCTTTCCTACACCTTGGGACATAAATTTTCAATCTGGCAGGGCATTATAAAAATTTGTACACAAATAGATATTCTTTTAACATCAAATCCACCTGTCATTACATATCAATTGATGAAGGCGCACATAGATTGGAAACTTTGCTTAGAGATGCTGGAGTCCTGCATAAATTGAGATTTGGTTATTCAAAAACGGAGTTTTTTTTGCACTATTTACATGAAGTTGGCTCAGGATTTTTTAAGTTTATAGTAAATTGAAATGGTTCTGGGTTTCAAAGATTGGCATTATAGAAATCACCTATATAACCTTGTGCTGCCACAAAGATGGCATAATTTTGATTGCTCCTAAATACTTGTTGCCTTGTTCTGATAGGTAATTTAAAACATAAAGACTTGATGGGTCAGGTGGTAAGTTCTCAAGCATATTTGAATGGTCAAAATGCTAATGTTGAGGATGATTCGGCTCAAGCTGAAGATGAACCTGTTGGCACTTGCTAGCGATGATGACAAGGACTCATGATCATATTATGAATACAATACAAGTTGGCTGGATTCTTCTGTTTCGGCAAGCTTATGCATCGTCTGCATTTTGCCCACAATTATAGAATGTTGGCGTCAGGTCTAACTCCCAAGTTGGTTTAAACTACTTGCTATTTCATGAAAAATATAGCAGAGATTCAATTTTAATTGTAAGTACTCTTAGTTACATGATGTAAATAGCCACTTATGGCAGTAAAGCTGTCGAGTTGTTTGTGCATAGAACAACTTTCCTTTTTTGAAAAAAAAAAAATCAGTTATAGCTATCAGTATCTAATTCAGTTATAGCTATCAGTATCTATTGATGGCAAAACAAAATTAGGAGCACAAGAAAACAAAAACATGGGATTTGTATATATGCCACTTGGTTCGCTAATCATTTCACAAAAACAAACTAAATATTATAAATACCGGTACAACGATATAAACAAGAGGATTTTACACCGGATACTGATTGTTGAATGTTTTTTTTCAATTTTACCGAAATTTTGTTGTGTTTTTATTGCCAGTATTTATTTTTATTTTTACCGATTTTTTTTTTCAAATATGGAAATTATTTTGTTTAATTGAGAAAGAAAATAATTTTTTTTATCTTTTAAACATGATTAAGAATTTTATTAATTTGTATGATTATAACTTGTTTTTATGCATGTATTTATTTATTTTTAATCACTATTTAATTAATTTAATTTACTAAAGTAAATTTTGGGTAAACCTTAATTTTTAAAGAAAATATGTAAAATTGTATTTAATTAATTTAATTAAGGTTATTTATTTTGGTAAATATTGGGTAGATTTTTGGTAATTTTTAGTTGAAAGATTGACTGGATTTATGGTAAAATTTGGATAAATTTCTAATAAACTTTAAGTAACTTCAACTTTTAGTAATTTTCTAATAAATTTTGAATAGATATATGGTAAATCTTTGGTAAATTTTGGATAACTTTAACTTTTATTAATCTTCTGGTAAACTTTAGATAAATATTTGGTAAATATTGAATAAATTTTATGTAACTTGAACTTTCATTAATTTTGTGGTAAACTTTGGATAAATTTTGTGTAAATCTTGGGTAATTTTAACTTTTATTAATTTTTTAGTAAATATTGAGTAAATCTTAGGAGATAAATCTTGGATAAATTTTAAACCTTGTGTAACTTCAATTTTCATTAATTTTTCAGTAAATATTGAATAAAATTTGGATAAATTTTATGTAATTTTAATTTTAATTTATTTTTTGATAAATTTCGGATAAATATTAATTTTGAGCATTTTTGTTGTATTTTTAGGCGTTTTAGCATGTTTGAAAAAAATCTTAAGCATTGTTTTCATTTTTGAAAAAAACTTTAAGAGATATGTTTCAAGAATTTATGTTGATGGACATAAAGGGCGTGAGGAGTTTGGGCATCCAAAATGTCTTCATAAAACGGTTGATTAACATGTTTGATTAGAAATTGGAATTATACAGCAAAACAAAAGTAATGTCTGTAATTTCTATCAACTAGGTTTTCTTCAGTTAAACTTTTCGAAGTAATTGGTAGTTATGTAGGGTTAACCTTCTCTCTTTACAGTTGCTTACCTCAGCTTTCCCTCTGGAGTCCTCTTAGCTGAGGTGGCCGTTTGGGTTGCCGTTGGTGGCTTAACTTCGGGTGACGGCCCTTTCTACTTTGTTTTTAAATGTAGTTTTTTTTTGGTTAATTGCACTGATAATCACTGAACTTTGTATAAGTTACCATAAAATCATAAAAGAATTTTGTATCCTAAAAAAATCACAAAACTTTATTTTCGTTTCACTTAAATTACATTGACCAATTTTCTAGTATAGGCAACTGGAAAGCTGATGTGGTGCCGATTTTGCCACGCCATCAATTTAAAATTTTTTTTCATGTTAGTTGCCATGTGGTAGCACAGCTGGAAAAAATATATTTTTCACCAGCGGTCACTGAACTTTACTTCATTTGCCACAAAATCACTAAACTTTTTTTTATCCCGAGAAAATGATAATTTCATTTTCATTTCACTTAAATAACTTCCAACCAAATGTGATTAATAGACAACTTGAAATTTGACTTGGCAACTAATGTAGTACTTGATTATTCACAAGAACTATATGGCTGTTAACTCCGACAACTTGATTCTTCTTCTCTTTGATAATTGGCTTGGGAAACTGGGGTAATTGGTGCAACATTATTAGAGAAAACCCAACCTGAATCATGATTTTTGAGAAAGGAAACAACGGATTCAAATTTTTGGCAAAATTTTGGTGCTACATCACTACCAAATCATATTTTTGGTTATCTATTCATCAAATTTGGCTAATTAAAGAAAAATAAAGTTTTGTTATTTTTCAAGACGATAAAAGAGAATAGTGATTTTGCATCAAATGAAGCAAAGTTCAGTGGCCATTGGTGAAATTAACTTTAACGTGTTATCCTTGATATGATGTCACGTGGTAGTTGATGTGGCAAGATGTTTTTGAAATTGATGATGTGGACAATGATGGAGCAGTTTACATAGCAAAAATTGGTGCCAGTCAACTGCCATATCAGCTTTCCGATTACCTGTCACGCTTGCTAGTTGGGGCTTAGTTGTAGTAACGTGTGTATGTGATATACAAGAACATATGAAAAGGAATATTATGGCTTCAGTTTTGTGTCAGGGGTCAAAATAGCATGAAAAATAGAGTTTTGAGATGTTCACGCCCGTGACTAAGGGAGTCATGGTCGTGAAGGTCAAATTTAAGTCCTTTTTGGTGCTTTTCTAGTGTCACGCTCATGACTGGTTTGGTATAAATAGAATCAACTATTTTCTTTTATTTTTACACGACTGTAAAGCTCAAAACCCCAACCCATGGCTCCGAATCTCAGAAAACACATTCTCTACCTTTCCCATGGATTTATAACCCTTGAGACACAAGATCTACTATCAAGTGTCAGATTTATCAAGGGTTTGGAGAGAGAAAGAAGAGTTCTAAAAAGAGAAATTTAGGAGCTTAAAGAGGAGTAGGAGACTTACAAAATAGCGATTTTTCGTCATGTTTTGGAGTAAGATTTCATGTTCTCCACCTCTTCTTAGCAAGTTTATGGTTGTTTTTACCTTTGTAACCAAAATGGGCAGAGACCCATTTGTAAATGAGTTAGCTTGAGGTTTGATAGAGAAAACTCCCTCTTGAGTTAGAATGAGTTAAAATGAGTTAAGAAAGGTAGACGAGGTGAGATTTGTGAGGGATATGACCTAGATTGAGGATTCTCTAGGTTGGGTTTGAGTTTTGTAGTTGATTAAAGGGTGTTTTGGGTTAGTTTGGAACGCTAAGGTGGAATCTTTGGACAGAGGGTAAAGTTAAAGGTCAAGTTTAGGAAGTGGATATTAAGGGAGGGGATGTTATGATAACTAAAGTGGTACTTTAACGTGTTAGATAGAAGTATTGTAACATTCTCGACATTTCCCATATGCATTACTACATGCATTTCATTTGAACATGTTCAAGTGACACACTTGCTATGCATCAGTTTATTGCAATAATACTAAGTTGCACGTGTCTATTTTATAACCTAAATAAGGATGACAAAACATTAGGAATAAAATTGAATAAAATAACTAAATTAGAATAAATAAAAATTCAACATACTTAATTTTAATTAAATTAGACTACTTGATTATATTGTACTTTTGGTATTTACTAGATGATGATGATGATAATAATAATAATAATAATAATAATAATAATAATAATAATAATAATAATAATAATAATAATAGAAGAAGGGACAAATAGTGTAAGGCGGTGGACCTACCTATTTTTACAAATGAAGACCTTTATCTCTATGAAATTTCTGCATCTCTTTTTGCCTCATCCCGATCCTTCTTCTTCTTCTTCTTCTTCTTCTTCTTCAATCATTATAGCCATCTTTTCTTCATTTTTTTTACTAAAGAGTTGTTGCAAATTCAACCTTTATAAGTTTGGTGTTGGTATAGATGATGGGTTTCGAACATGTATCATATATATATTATGTAGCCGAAAGTAACATTTTTCAAAACCCGAATCAAAAGATTCTACTTGTGCTAATTAAAACTAATTTAACCAAAGAAAATTCAGAAATTATACCTTTATAATTTCTTGATTTTTCTTCAACTTCTCACTTTATTGGGTTGTAGCAAACCACAATTGGATTGTCTCTAACAATATCCACGCGAAAATGAGAGGATGAAACCACTAGGGAGATGACTTGAACATACCACAAAGTGCTAACAATGGTGTAAGTTCATTTGAGAAGAAAATTAAACTCTTTAATTTTCTTGTTGTTTCCAAAAATTTTTCTTTTCCCAAAATTTTTTCCTTGTCTATTTTCTGTCTTTTGGGGTCTTTTAGATCCAAAAGAAAATCAGAAAATTAAATCAAAATTGAAAGGAGAAGAAAATGAAAAGTCATAACTCAAAATTGGCCAATTTAAAGAGTTGTGCGAGCTGCTGCACGTAGTAGCCCGCCTGGGCCTACTGGGTGTCACGGGTCCATGCACTTGGGACTGTGTGACACTCACTTGGGTCGCGTTCAAGCAAGCCAGCTAAGGGTTAGTACGCTAATTTTGCATATAAGATGGGACACGAGTTAGATTCGGGCCAATGATTGAATAATCGATAGCATTTACAAGCACGGTATGATAGCATAATCAAGATAACACGTCAATATAATAAGCAATCACATAAATATGGCATCACATCACAGAGGCATAATCACACAAAAAAAGGCACATAAATGAGTAGAAATCGAGCTAGTATTTCATTATATGCGATTGAGCACTACAAAGATGGCCAAGCCATTATATAACGTTCATATGGGTAAGGGGGCAACCCACAAGGCGAACGGGCTCGTCAAGCATCTAATTCGAGCAACTAGTCCAATTGATGACTAGTCACTCCCCCCTCAAGAGCATTAAGGGCATGTTGGGACTTGGCAGAAGGAAATATACATATGTTCCACCCATCACCCCCTTGAAATTACAAAAATAAAATTAATTTTGAAAAGACTATTTTTCCCTTTCATTACAAGATTCTTCCCCCTATTACAATTCCCTCCATTACAAGATGTCCCCCTCTTACACTCTCCCCCACTCAAATGGTCGACGTCCTCGTCAACTGAGTCTTTAAGAAGGTGTCGATCTGTGGACTGAAAGAGGATAAGTCTTCGGCTTTTTTCCAAGTGGTCTTCTCTGCCCTTTGGCCTTTCCACTTGACTAAGTATTCTTTGAATTGTCACCGGCTAGATGACTGCATGCGTCATTGATGGTCGGTCTGATTGCTTTATTACAGTTGGCATCTTCCTTTTCTGGGTGGTATGGCTTCAAGTTGCTAACATGGAACACAGGATGAACTACATCCATTATGGGGGCTCAATCTTATAAGAAACTTGTCCCACTTTAGCAACAATAGGCACTGGACCTTCATATCTCCTCACCAATCTTCTATCTTGATTGCGAAGAAACCGCAATTGTTCTGGTAGTAGCTTCACCATCATCATATCTCCCACTTGAAATTGTTGAGGTTGTTGATTTTCATCGGTCCATTTCTTCATTCTCTAGGAGGCTTTCTCTAGATGTGCTCTTGCAATCTCTTTATTCTGCTTCCACTCTTTTGTGAAAAGGAAGGCCTCTGGGTTCTTGCCTTTGTATGGTACATCAAGAGTGTAGGGCACCAGAGGTTGCTAACCTGTAACAATCTCAAATGGACTTTTATTAGTAGTGGAGCTCTTCTGACAATTGAAGCAAAATTGGGCCACATCAAGTAAAGATGGCCAATTCTTCTTGCTAGAATTGACAAAGTGTCTCATATATTCTTCTAAGAGGTTATTGAATCTTTCTGTCTGGCCATCAGTTTGGGGATGATAACTGGTTGACATGTCTAGCTGGGATCCCAAGAGATGGAATAACTCTGACCAGAATGACCCCACAAATCGCCTATCTCTATCACTGACAATGCTCTTGGAAACACCCCAATACTTGACCACATGTTTGAAGAATGCTCGGGTCGTTGTTTCTGCTGAACAATATTTTGGCATAGCAGTGAAAGTCCCATACTTGGAGAAGCGGTCAATGACCACCAAGATTGTGTCACACTCCCCCACTCTAGGCAAACTTGTGATGAAATCCAAGGAGACGCTTTACCATAGGCGTTGAGGTATTGGTAGAGGTTGCAACAGTCTCGCTGGTTTCTGTCTCTCTACTTTGTCTTGTTGGCAAACTAGGCAAGTTTTTGTATATTCCTGCACGTCTTCCTCCATCTTGGGTCAATAATAATTCTGTTGTAAGAGTGCAAAAGTATGGTGCCACCCCGGATGGCCTGCCCATAGTGTAGTAGTTTCCTAATTGTCCCGCTTTTGGTACATATAATCGTTGCTTTCTTGTCCACAACAAATCATTTTCCCACCAGAATTGCCTAGTCTTTCCTTGTTTGGCCAACTCTATCAATGCCATGGCTTGTGGGTCTTTGTCAAGGTTGAGTTTGATCTGGTCTCTCAACGAAGTGGTAACTTGGCTCCTTAAGAGATAGGCCAACTGGCTTACCACTGCTAATTCCACTTTTTTACTCAGTGTATCTACCACTCGGTTGGACCTTCCTGTCTTATATTCGAATACTAGGTCAAACTCTGCTAGAAACTCTTGCCACCTAGCTTGCTTAGAAGTTAATTTGGGCAGTGTTAGGAAATGGCTAACTGCGGTATTGTCGGTTTGGACTACAAACTCGGACCCCAACAAATAATGTCTCTATACCCGAAGATAATGAATTATAGCCAACAACTCCTTTTCCTGTGCTGTATATCGCCGCTCCGTGTCATTTAACTTCCTACTCTTAAAGGAGACGGGGTGATTCTCTTGCATCAAGACTCCCCCTAATGCAAAGTCTGAGGCGTCTGTTTGTACCTCAAAAGGTTTTATTGTATCAGGGAGAGCTAGCACCGGTTCTTGTTGTAGTCTCTACTTTAGATTCTCAAATGCATCATGACATTCTTTAGTCCATTGCTATCGGTTTCCCTTCTTCAATAACTATGTGAGGGGCAAGATTTGTTGAGAATAATCTTGTACGAATCGTCTGTAGTAGTTGGTAAGATCTGAGCTCTATCAAATAAGTTGGAGTCTTCCAGTTCTGGATTGCCTCTATCTTGGCCTTGTCCATACGAATTTGGCCTTGTTCCGCCACGTGACCCAAGAACTAGATGCTGCATTGTCCGAAGGCACATTTCTCCCGCTTGAGAAAAAGTTGATCCTTCCTGAGCTTGTTGAAAACCAGGCATAGGTGCTCTCGATGTTCTTCTAAGGTGGCACTGTAAACCACAATATCATCCAGGTACACCACTACAAACTTGTCCAAGCATTCGTGGAAAACCTGATTCATGAGAGTGCAAAAAGTAGCAGGAGCATTTGTTAGTCCAAAAGGAATAACAAGAAATTCAAATGCGCCATACCAGGTGACATAGGTAGTTTTTGGTTCGTCCCCTTCTTTGATGCGGACTTGGTAATAGCCTGACCGTAAATCAAGCTTTGTGAAATATTTTGCCTAGCTCAATTGATCGAACAAGTTAGCAATGAGGGGAATCGGGTTCTTGTTCTTTACTGTCACCTTGTTAAGAGCTCTGTAGTCAACACACAATCTTAGGCTCCCATCTTGTTTCTTTTGGAGCAACACCGGACCTCCAAAAGGAGCCCTTGATAGACGAATGAACCCTACCTCTAGAAGCTCATCCAACTGTTTCCGCAACTCAACTAATTCAGGAGGAGCCATTCTATACGGGGCTCTGGCAGGCGGTTTCCCTCCTAGAAACAACTCAATCTCATGATCTACCTCTCTTCGTGGGGGCAAGGTGTTTGGCAATTTCTCTGGCATGATATCGACATATTCCCTCAATACTGGCTCAATTTGCTTAGGAACTCTCGCCTTCCCTTCTGGTTCCTTAAAAATGGGAATAGCCACATAAGAAGGTTCTTTTCGCTTGATCCCTTTCTTGAATTGTAGGGCCAAAATTATCTTCTTTTTGCTCACAGGGCTCATTGTTGCCGGGACCACGCAAGGTGTCTCACTATTAAGGAAGATGAGATAACTCGCGGCCGGCATGGGAACAACGAAACTTTCTTTGAAGAAATCAATCCCTAACACAACATCAAAATCATCCATAGGAGCCACCGTGAAATTGATATTCCCTATCCACGGACCAACTCTTACTGGAATCGTGGTCGCATTTCCCACAATCTCTTTGGCTGCCGAGTTAACATCTTTGATCTTGCCCCTATCTCGTCTAACCTAAAGCTTCAGTCTTGTGGCCCCCTTCTCTGTCACAAAATTATCTATTGCTCTAGTATGGACGAGGGCCCTACAAGACTTCCCGTTTATCACCATATCTACATACATTAGCCCATTTCATATTTTGTCCTTTTGTGAGATTGCTTGGGTGCCTATGGCTCCAAGGATCTTAAGGGCCCCCATAATTGATGTCTCTCTGGTGTCTTCCTTTTGGGCATTCTCCTCCTCTTTTAATGATCGTAGAGCACTAAAAGCTCCTCGGTGTGGGCATTCAGCAACTCTATGGGGTCCCTTACAAAGAAAACAAGAGATGGGCTTTGTAGCACTATTTGGGATCTGACCCCCTAATTCTTTGTACTTTGGAAACTGGGAGCAATATTCCGAAAGCCAAGGCCTTTTTTCTCCAGTCCTGGTCCGCCATTAAATTTCTTATTGGAAGTTGGAGCCCAATTTCGCCTCTCACTTCCTCCAAGAAATTGATTGGTCTGTTCTCTTCCCCTAGTAGAAAACCTACTCCATTTGTTTGAACAATTATTAGGACTTGGGGAAACTGTGAATTTCCTCTTCGAGTTGCTTCTCAAGTAGTCATCCAGACTTTTCGCAGCAGTGATGGCCTTATGGTGGTCTTTGATTCCCCGACGGTATAACTCATTCTTAGACCAAGGCTTCAACCCTTTCATAAAATTGAAAAATTTGTTGGCCTCTGACATATTTGTATGTCTAAAATGAGTGCTTGAAAGCTTCTCACATACTCTCGGATGTGCCCAGTTTATTGTAGTTCGTTTAGCTTGCAACGAGCAGTATATGTCGTATTCTTGGGGCAAAATTGCGTTCTGAGCTCTTTCTTGAATTCCTCCTATGAGGAGATTGCATTGTTGCCATTTTTCATTTCCTCCACTCGGCTTCGCCACCAGAGTTTGGCATCTCCCACTAGATACATCGGAGCCACCCTTAACTTGTTTTCATTCGTGCTGATCTTGGTGGCTTCAAAATAAGAATCGAGATGAAATAAAAAGTTCTCCACTTCTCTCGAATCTCTGATCCTATCGTAAGTCTTAGGCTTAGGGATCTTTATCTTTCTAGATTCAGGTGGATTAGTGCCAACATTCTTGATTGCTTTCATCAACACGCTGACCTTAGTCCTCGTCTCTTCCAATTCATCATGAATTGAGGTGAATGCTTCTTGGGCTTTGTTGGATAGGGATTCGACTCCATCTCCAAGAGTCTTATGAGCACTAGATAGGAACTCAACTTCATCTTCAAGAATTTTGTGGAAACTAGCAAGTTGCTTCACTGCCTCGTCTAGGTTCCCTGATCTATCATCGCTTGTCCCTGCATTATTGACACTAATAAAATTCATACCTTTGGTGGAATTTTTGTGAACTAGTTCACTTATAACATCTGAATTGGCCATTAGGGTCTCAAACAATGCTGAATTGGCCACCACCGCCAAAAAGTATTCTTGGTTAGCGATCACGACTTTCCAAGCTTCAGATTGGGCTATCGCAGCCACAATTGAGTTTGTATCGGCCACTGCCGCTTTTAACACCTCATTTTCTTTTTCAAGGGCTTCAATTCATTGAAAGATGGGCTCAAGATCTGCTGCTTGATCACCCATTAGGGCCTCACTAGCCCTGTCCCTCTCAAGGGACTGTATCCTTTCCTCAAGAGCCTCAATGTGACTCATGGAAGTTTTTCCCATGTTCCTTTTTTTTTCTATTGTAAAAGCCAGATGACTTCCGCTCTGATACCAAATGTCACAGGCCCACGCACTTGGGACCATGTGGCGCTCACTTGGGTTGCATTCAAGCAAGCCAGCCAAGGGTTATTATGCTAATTCTGCATATAAGATGGGACACGGGTTAGATTCGGGCCAATGATCGAATAATCAATAGCATTTGCAAGCACGGTATGATAGCATAATTAAGATAATACGTCAATATAACAAGCGATTACATAAACATGGCATCACATTACAGAGGCACAATCACACAAAGAAAGGCACAGAAATGAGTAGAAATCGGGCTAGTATTTCATTATATGCGATTGAGCATTACAAAGATGGCCAAGCCATTATATAACGTTCATGTGGGTAGGGGGCAAAATACAAGGTGAACGGGCCCATCAAGCATCCGATCCGAGCAAATAGTTCAATTGATGACTAGTCACTCCCCCTTAAAGAGCATTAGAGGCATGTTGGGACTTGGCAAGAGGAAATATGCATATGTTCCACCCATCACCCCCTTGAAATTACAAAAATAAAATTAATTTTGGAAAAACTATTTTGCCCTTTCATTACAAGATCCTTCCCCCATTACAAGATGTCCCCCCCACTTACGCTAGGCTTGCCAAGTAGGCCAATCGGCTGGCTTGCTAGGCCAACAGACTCATTGACTCCTCCGAGTGATTTTTTTTTTGCAATCTTATCACGATCTGACTCGAAATAATTCTCTCCAATTTTAGATCCTATCCAAAGTCATTTTACTCATTCTTTACATCTCCAATGCGTGTGACCCATTAGGTTTCCGATTATGTTGACTACTTAAATTATCAAAAAATTTAAGCAAGTCATGAGCGGTATCTAGCAACACATCATGACCCCCATTTGATCGGAAAGTCAGTGGTTTGATTACGAACCTTTCCATAGACAACAACATGTGCAATTTGTCCTTTCACCATCCTATACCCAACTCGGTTCAAAGTATGAACTATGTGTTAGCACCCACTAAACTGACTATGTCACACCTAGTCCTAGTGATGTTAGATCTTGTCTTTGGGATTCATTGCTCCATTATACATGTCACTGAAGACCATCTTCAGGATGTTTCCACTCTAGCTAGAGATTTCCGATTAATGATCCCGACAAGAGACCGTAGGTATACTCTTCCTCTATCAAGAGTGGTGAATCCTCTGTTGGCTACCCAATTACTTTCAAATACCTCAAGCTATACCCAATCACCACCCATGAGAGACCTCATAAGGCAATAAGGAATGGAGTCAAAGCACAGAATCAGTATCTAAGATATCCTTGAGTACCTCAAGTCTAAGGATACTTGTCCCATTGCTATAATGAGACTATCATTGACATTTGAATAGATAATCCATATGATTGTCTAGTAATAGGTCATCCAATGTACTTGACTACTCTTAGCAAGCATCCACATGTTAACTTTGAACATCTCATGTTCATAGCTTATGAGATCTACTACTTGATCCAATCAAGGAGTATAACATGTGCTAGTCTATCCGGATCAACAATGTCCCATCTTATTGATCCTATGACTAGGGATAATTTAGATATTAACATAATTACACATGATAGAAATCTCATTATCATGATCCCATTATGATTTCCTTCATGCTATGTTTCATATCATGGACTTTGATTAATCAGTTTAAGATCTATATCAATTCATATGCGAATGAATACTAATATAATGAAAGAATGCCTTTATGAATGTGTACACTAAGTGCCTAAGGCGATTGCCTTTTGGGCACATCTCTAACAATAGAGGCCATAGTAAATTGGAAAGCTCCTTAGAGGGCTGACAATCAGTAACATTCTTTTATTATATTAGTATTCATTTGCATATAAATTGCTAAGGAAGAATGTGTCATTCAAGTGGACGCTAGAGTGTCAAAGCAATTTTGAAGAACTAAAAACAGGTTAATTTCTGCACCAGTGTTAGCTCTTCCTACATGCACTGTTGGGTTTATAGTATATAGTGATACTTCACACCATGGCTTGGGATGTGTATTAATATAGCATGGTAAGGTGATAGTTTATGCATCGGGGTAGTTGAGACCACATGAAATGTCATATCTAGTGCATGATTTAGAATTGGTTGCAGTTGTATTTGCATTGAAAATTTGGAGGCATAATTTATATGGTGAGACATTCTAGACCTTTACGAACCATAAGAGTTTGAGTTATTTATTAATACAAAAAGAGTTAAACATGAGACATAAATGATGGTTAGAGCTATTAAAAGATTATGACTGCACCATTTAATACCATCCAGGAAAGACAAATGTAGTGGCAGATGCATTAAGCAAGAAGTCCAATAGTAATGTAGCTCACTTGTAAGCATTCCAACTTCCATATTTGATTAAACCACGATCTATGAATGTTGAATTGAATATACATGATAGTGGGTCATTAATTGCTCAAAGAAGCACAGGGCAGAGATCCTCAATTGAGCTAGAAAATTGAAATGGCAAGGCAGGGAAAAAGCAGAGATTTTCGTTCGCAAGATGATACACTAATGTCGAAGTCATGCATATGTGTTCTAGACATTGATAACTTGTACTAGGTGAAGGGTTTTGATCATGTATCACATACATATAACGCAGCGGAAAATAAAAATTTTCAAAACCCGAATCAAAGGATTTTCATGTGCCAATTAAAACTAATTTAACCAAAGAAAATTCAGAATTTATACCTTTATAATT